>JARHVA010005240.1:582500-652500 GCA_037957365.1 Torreya grandis
TTGAGAAAAACTATAAAGGAAAACAAAGCAATGATAAGAAAAATACAAGTATATGTGAAATGTAAAATGATAACATATGATAACTATAGTAAAATAAGAAGGAGAAACATGATATAAGATAAGAAAGAATTTGACATAGTGTCAATTGATGTAATCAAGATATAAATAATATTGGAGCACATGTCCAATCCAAATATAAATGAGTAAGCACCATGCATGTGCTCAAAAATATTGGTAAATTTATCCACACATTATCTAATACATCAGATAAGTCTCTATGAAACTATAATCAAATTGATACTAAAGTCTCATAAATCTTTAGTGAATATTAGGCAAATACTTGTTTTCTAATCTCCTAAATTTAAAAAGTAGGTATGCTCAAAGTATCATGTTGAGGAGCAAAGTTAGGTAAAAGATGGTTAGGAGAGTGCATGGAAATAGGATCTATAGGAGAAGAAGGAATATTAGGTGGAGAAGTATCTATGGGTGAAGGACTCATGGGTAAATAAGGATTCATAGGTGAGGGAAGGTCTATAGAGGAATCACAGGTGGAGGCATAAAAGGTGTTGAAGGTACCATAAGAAGTGATGGAACCACTAGAGGTGGAGCCTTGGAAGAAGGAGGAGTTTTATTATGAGAAAAACCTATGTGAGGAATGGTATAAGGTCCAAAGATGGATATAAGGTTATCTTTAAGATATTATTGGAGAATATGATAATGATAGATGTGATGCATGCCACATAGGTGCCATAGACAATATACCTCACCATACTTGGGTAAATATTTAGGAAGTACCTTCAAAAGAGGTATGGATTTGTTTGATGATGGGGAAGAAGGATGCAAGGTATCAAGGTATTATCACAACTTACAATAATGGGTGAAAGAATGGTTATCTATCCCATATAAGTAATAGATATGCTTGTGAGTGGTTTTAGGAGCACTCAAAAAATGAGGTAAAATAGGAATGGAAGAAGCTGAAGAGGACTCATCAACCCATTTGGTGGGCAAAGGATCCATCTTAAGCAGTGAAATAAAACCATCATCAATGGAAGGTGATGATGGGGAAGGAGTGGAACTAGGCTCGATAAGAAGAACACTAGGATGAGAAGTAGGAAGAGGCTCAAGTAAAGAAGAGTGGTAATGAATTTTTTTGGCATCATAGGTTTGGACAAGGTCACCTAAAATAAGGTCATCTAAAGAATAACCATAATCATAATCGAGAGTATGAAGATCAATGACATAGGTTGGGATGACCTTGTCATTAGAGGAAGCTTGGTTAATAGAATGCCTAGTTTTGGTTAAGACTACAGGAATGTCATCACAAAGAGGCTTGAAATAATGAGGCTCTAAGGGGTCAGGAAGCTACGAGATGAGATGAGGAAAGAGATTATAATTTTTTATCTTTAAGTTAATCTCATCAGGGTCATCATCATTAGAGTCTAAAATGTTGGGAGGAATGTTACCAATGGGCTCAAGATGCCCAGTGTAACCTCTGGTTGAGTTGATAGGAAAGTTGAGATGCTTTGACTCACAAAATAAAACACTTGGAAAAGGCTTAAGAGTGGGAATCTTAAAGACACCATGATCTTTGAATTTTTAAAAATTTTAAGGGTTAGTGTCTCCTTAAATCCCATAAATGGATCCATTGTGAGGAAATTTTATGCATTAATTAGTGAAAGATTTGACAAATTGCATACAATGAGTCCACGACCTATCAAGCAAGATGTTATATGAAAGGAAAAAGTTGAATATCATCACCTTCATAGGAATGGTGATATGTGGGATGGTAATGGGAAGCCACATACACCCTAAGGGAGGCATTTTCCTTTTATCATATCCTTGGCATGTGGTATGTGTAGACTTGAGATTACATTTGAAAAACCCAAGAGTCTTAAAGAAATCAAGAGAAGTGACATAGGTGCCAAAACCCTCATCAATCAAGGCTTGTTTGATTTGGATATCAACTATTTGGATGCTAATAAATAATGGAGGATCATCTACATGAAGCAAAATCTCATCTAGAATCATAGATGCAATAGAAAATCATAAATAAATAAAAGTGTATATAGTTTCATCCATGTTAATGGACATCTATTCACATTGTTGTTAGATACTATCCTTATATCTGGATAAAGTAGCCTCCCATCCTGCTAGAGGAGGGCGAGGGATATTCATCTTGAATAAGAATTTCATGAGGTAGTTTCTATGATGTGGAGATGTACTCATGAGTTCAAGAAAATATATATAGGATGGAAGATTAGTAAGTTCCATAATGGGATCCCACTCATCATAACCCATAAGGATATTGTTAGATATAGGTGTGTAATGATTAATAAGGTCCTCAGAAGGTGGATCTGAAGAGCGTTAAAACTTATGTTGATAAGAATGAGAAGGTTGAGAAGAAGGTTGTAAATCATTTGGTGATGAAGAAGTAGTTGGTTTAGATTGATCTTGAAATTTGGAAGAAGTGTTAGTAGAAATTGGATTGCTATTAGTATTGGAAGATGATGGGAGAGAAGCAGTAGTATGAGATGTGTCATCTAAAGGAGATCATAAATTAGATCATCAAAATAAATAAGATCATCTTACCCCAAATAATTTAAATGAGGTGGAGAATAATCTTGGATAACATGATATATCTTATGGGAAGGATGAGTGTAGATAAGTTATGAATCAATGAAATCCACCACTCTTCGAATATTAGTCATGCTAACCACATTATCTTTAGAATTTGGTTTAACAAGACTTTCTACATTATTAGTGGAAGAGGTGGTCTTGTCTTGACCTTCTTGGATTGGTTGATGATTAGGTAAGGGGTCTTTATAGATAGCTAAATGAACATTTTCTTGATTTAAGGCTTGAGTTTTATCATGTGATTAATAATCTTTGAAAGCAATCTCATAGGCTTGTTTATTCTTGCAAATAATAGAATCATGATCAAAATTTGGGACAAGAAGAAATTACATGGCTAAATTGTAGAGCTATCTACAAGTCTTGTGAGAGTGACCCCAACTAGCATGAAACCAATAAAACTTATTAGGATCATACCATGATTTAATAAGTTGAGTATGGTAAGCTCTCATGGAAGAGGCTTGGGTAGACATTTAAGCAATTCAATTGAGGGTAAAGGCTTATGAACATTAATGTTAATTATTTTGAAATGAGGATTAGTGTATTGTTGAGTAGGATTTGGTTCTGAGGAAGGGGTAGGAGCGACAGCTTGAACATTGTGAAGTGTCATATGAATTGATAACACCATAATTGGTAATATTATAGTTTTTTTCTTTACTAATAAGTGAGGGACCATGAAATATTGGGGAAAATCAAATTATCTCATGATCAAATCTTGTCTTTTGGCTTGATCGATATGTTTCTCCAATGTATGTGGAGAAAGGGTACAAAATTGATATTGTAATTTAGGAAATAAAGAATTTGTAAAGAGATGAAAGTGATTATCATCTACCATGTTATGTTCACATTTATTTGACAAAGTCTTATATCACTTAAAAAAGACTTGGGTAGTTTCATATTCATTTTTTTTACAACTTATGAAATGGGCCAAAGTGTTCTCAGGAAGATCACTAGTTTGAATTTATTGAACTAAAGCATTTACTAAGTCTTATAAACTAGTGATAGAGTGTGTTCTAAGTTGATTATAACAATCCAAGGCATCACCCAGGAGTGTTTTAGATAATATTTTGGTAGAGGCAAAGGTATTTAACTTGACCCAATCCTTGTAAAGATTTTCAAATGTCTTGAGATTAATAGTAGGATTGGTTGATCCATTGTAAGAAATTATAAGTGTTATACCTCCAATGCCAATGTTAGAAATTTGGGTGGTAATAGGTTAATTTTGTAAATTCTTAATGAATTTATTGACTAATGGAGGTTGAGGAATGAGATTACCTTGAGAATGTTGAAGAGGAGGAACACTTTGGTTATGTGTGTCCCAAGTCATTATATGAGGATTGGATAGAAGATTAAGAAGGTGGTTTTGCATTCACATCATTTGATTCATATTATGATCTTGGAATGTGTTCATTTGATTAAGATTTTGAAACAATAGTTGATGAGTTTAATTAGTGTTATTAGAATAAGTAGTATTGGTCTTTGTGTTGGTGTTAGTGGCTTGGGTACCACTATTAGCATTGATATGAGCTTGAGAAGAGCTATGAGAATTTGAGGCACTAGTAGAAAAATTTGATTATAAAGCAAAAGATGGAATAGTAAATGGTTGAGATGAAGAACCACTAGAAGAATGAGTGCCTTGGGTAGAAAAAAATGAACTAGTGGAAGGATTAAGAATAATGGATATAATGAGAGGCCCACTAGATGTAAGACCTACCATGTTAGTTGAGATACTAGGTATGGAAGTAGAAGAAGGTAAAGAATAAGATGTCATGGCATAAGAAGGAGTAAATATTGAAGGAATAGGTTGAGAACAAAAGAAATCAGTACCCCCAAATCTAGTTGAGAAAGTGGGAGTAGGAGAATGAGGTTCTTCAACTTGATGACTAATCATGAGGTTATAGATGGTGGAAGGATCCTTACCTATATGTTGTGGGAATTTAATGATAAATAAGATATTTTCAAGAGTATATTCTAACTCAAGTTGATCCTCTAAAAGAAGAGGAGGGTTTTGTTGAAAAGGAATATGATGAGGGGTCCCATAGTCCATCATGCAGGTTGAAATATGAACATTAATAGCATTCACAAAATGAACACTACTTTGTATATGGGAGACCCTATTAGGATTGGTAAATTACATCATGTATATTGATTGAACTTTAGAGTTGTCATCATATAGAAATTTCATGATGAAAGAAAGAGAAGCAAGATGAGAAAGCAAAAATTAGAAAGTGATTGATAATAGTACTAGGTCAACTTGGTCAACCTATTCTAAAATAGGGACTATAAAACTATATAGGGCCCATAGGATCGACCTAGTTTAATAAAAAATGATTTATAGAAAGAGGTAAAGGAGTTGTAAATAGGACTAGGTCAACTAGTTTGACCTAACATAGTATACAGGGGCTAAAATATATACAGGGTTGATAGGGTCAACCTAACACAATAGAAAGGGAAGAAAGGAATAATAAGATATGATTAAAGAGAGATAATTGAAATTAATGTAATAAATTATTAATTACTAAAAATGAAACAAGTGATCAATTGAATTGATGCTGGCCAATCCTATTGATGCACATAAAGCAAAATCTTTCACTAACACTGGCTAATTCAAGCTTTTGCACACATAATTGATCAAAGAGTAGGAAAGCAACTTGAAAGTAAAGCTAACTAATTGGTCAACCTAGAATATTTGATTAGATTATTAATAATGATTTTAAGTGTAAAGGGAGATTGGCTATAAATAAAGTACTAGATAAAAATCTAAGGATAGTTTTAGGTAAGTTTAGGATGAAAGGGATTTTAGTGGAAATGATATAGGCTTGGTATTGGGGCCTAACTACTCATTTCACACACCATAACAATAAGGGTAATGGGTATGTAGCCAAAATATAACATTAATCACACTTTATACTTGACTAGAGCATTAAGTCAACTTCCCCCTTACTAATGAAATCCAAGTAGGTAGACCTGGGTAGTCAAATGTTTAAATGCTTGTTGATGTTTATGTGGTTTAGCTATGTGTGCATAAAATAGAAATAATACAACTAATAAATTAATTAAAAATCCCCTAATTAGACTCTATGAAATATTATAATCATGCAAGCAACTACAAAGAAAGTGTGAGACTAATTAATAGCATATAGAGGTTAATTTCAACTTTAAAACAAGGCATAGTTGAGAAAATATATGGATAATCATATTAAACAGGGTTGACAGGGTCAAACCTATGCTATGGAAGCAAAGTCTGAAAGTGAACAAGATTATTTAGGTTGACTTAGTTATTTCAGAAAACATAGAAGATAGAACTAGGTCCATAGGGTTGACCTAGTTGACTATGTAAGGGTAGTTTTAAAGACTACAAACTTGAAAGGAAAGTATAGAGAAAGGAAGATATAGAGGAATAGAAACTAATCTAAATGGTTTAGAAATGAAAAAGGAAAATATTGATAATATGAGACCTTGAATAAAACTATCAAAAACCTACAAATTGGGTTGAGCTAGTTAATCAAGCAATATAGGAACCTGCTAAAAAAGTGTTATACATGTACTAGGTCGACCTGGTTAACCTAGTAGACTGAATATAAAGTCTAAAAACCTAAAAAAAATTGTACTAGTTTGAGCTATTCAATCCAATTATCTGAATAGAATTATATAAGTTCTAAAAACCTATATTGGGTTGCGTTGGTTGAGCCAGTTATCTATTCCTCCAAACCTTTGCATAGAGATAAATAACTAGGTCAATAGGGTTGATCCAGCACAATAAAGATATGATAAAAAATGATGAATATAAATTAAATAAGTGAAAGAAATCCTACAAGGGTTTTATTCATGTTAGGTTCACTAGCATGTATGTAATACATAATGTATCATGTCTATAAATAAATCCTAGATCGGATGGGATAGAGCACACCTACACTTCTGATTGGGGAGCATAGAATTGTTAAGCGGGAGCATGACCAATGTGAGGATCCATTAGACCTGATTAGGGGATCACTTATCACAACACACCATGTGAGATAGGGTTCCAAATCCTAATTCTAACATAATCACATAACAACCCTAAAAGAGTCTTAAGATTTAATATTTCACTAATCAAAGAACAAGAAAAGTAAATCTAATCTATTGCGCACCAATGCTTGTGGCATAAAGTGGAGGTTAGAAATAAAAAAAATAAACAACTAAACTAAACATGTATAAAAGACATATACTCATGTCAATGTATACATAATCCTAATACATGGAAGAGAATAATAAAAATGCACCATCTATCTACTCTTACAAAGAAGGAATAAAGTTAGGAATACTTACCTTTGAAGATGAACCTGCCTAGCCTTAATCTCCCCCTTGGCCAAGGTGATTTTCAAAAGATTGTCTTGGTATGTAAGGATAACTAAGATAAATCAGTTCTAGGGTACACAAACTATCCAATCATCTAAGATACTTATCCACAAGATGAGATTAGAGCTCAAAAGAAAGTATTAAACCCTTATGATTTATTCCCCAAGTAGAATGGTCAATAGGTAGATGTTCATTCACAATTAACTTAATTCAAATATTATGAAATGGTGATAAATGAAATTGTATATATAGTAGTATATTACCCTAAAATATTTTAGGAATGTTGGCTATGCTAGGTTGATCTAGTTTACCTAGCATGTTTTCGGGTCTAACTCACTAGGTTTATGCTAGGTCAGCTAAGAGGCCAACAAACCAAAAAAGATAAAAAGTCCCTAAAATGTGTTAGGTCAGCCTAGTTGACCTATCACAACCAATAGGTCAAAAGGGTGATAAGGAAATAAATGAAGGTAAATCATAACAAATGATAAGAATATATATAACTAAGAAGAATACGCTTGGGTTTAATGGTATCAGGAGGCTAGAGTGTGGATGGCAAGTGGTAAAAAGAATGATAATATTACAAAACATCGATGGTCCACCCAACCATTTCCTATTGAACCCCTTAAGGAATGAACTAAGAGAGATTGAGACTTGATAGGTTCTTACAAAATATGAAGTATCAGTAATCAATAAAAGTTAAAAATATTATGTGTATACAAAACTAGTATCCAAACCTTCATCCCAAATAATCACACCTTATCCAAGCACTTGTCCTAATCATGATCATACTATAAAAATAAAAATCTATCCTAATTAAAAAATCACATCATGATCATCCTAGTCCAACCCATCACCTCATCACTCATCCCACCATTAGACAAGGCATAATGACATGGTATGTACATCCTTGTGTGTGTTACTTGTTTGTTCTTTTTGGCTTGTTTGCATGTATTTTATCATGTAAATATTTGATTATTTTTATCTTATTCATATGTGTTGCATCACATATCTTTTTTTCTATTGGGAAATGAAATAGGATGCTATGAGGTCATCAAAGGCATAAATATGCTTTTTTGGTGCATTTGAGGATGCAGAGTTCACTACTTGCCCATTTTATGTACTGTGACACCATGTCCTCTTGGTCATACTTATATCATGGGGCATCCTATCACATGCCATATATATTTTATTGATTATAGTATGATGAGCCTTATGATAGTTATGATGGCTTGATCATTTAGCCTCTCATCATTTAAATAATCATCTAATCATCCTTCTTCCCATCACTAATCTCATCCTCTTGACCCATGTGACTAACATCCAATCTTTTATCCTCATCTCATCATCTAAGTCATATCCTCCAATCAATAAAATCATCCTCTAATCACTAATTATCATCAAACTAATCATCTTCTACTTCATCAATTATCATTTATCCCTAAGCCAAAATTACATCAACCTACGGTATTTTAAAATTATGTAGGCATAACTTGGCTACTTTTATAGTGCTTAAGGATAGATCAGCCACTATCTCCTCTCTCCTCATCATTTGTCATCACATATATCATTTACCTCATTAGTCTCACATCTTTCATTGGTCAAATCATTGAGATATAATATCAATCAATGTATTAATCAATCACCATCCTTGAAATCATCTCCTTAATACTTTTTTGTCAATCGCTCAAACCTATTAATTAGGCTAGACAAGTCACCACATTCATATTTTCTCCATATATCATCCATTAATAAATTCATCCTTTAAATTTTATAGTTCCCTCTCTCGATTGGGGAGTGACTAGAATTGTTACTTCATCATTGCTATCAATCATAATATGGCTCATTGATTTGATGCAATATAATCTAATTCTTCTCCCTTGTCTTTTGGTCACTCAACCATATCATCACATATATCATATTTATTGATATATATTTAATATACACCCATAATAAATCTTACCAAATCAATCTTATCCTAGTCAATATCTCTCCTTGACATGCATCCTTGCTAGGGATATGTTTAAATCTTATGACCTTTTCATCTTATCATCAGCATGTTATGATTGATTCTCCATTGGGATGTGTCAACAATCATAACACAATCAATACTCAGTCCCTTTTCATGTATCTTTGCAAAGGTCATCATCACTTTGTAGCTCAATTTGAATTCATATTCTTCATCATCTATCTCACATATAGAATCCCATCGCCTTATCTATCTATCATGTTCCATCCTTTATTTTTTATTTCAAGTGGCCATCCATCTCATTTTTCCCTGCATGTCCTCTTAAGGGGGAATCATATTCACTAACATCATATACTAACATTCATCCATGACATGGTTTTTCTTTTAAAGATCATTACTCCTTCCACTTCACTTCACTCGTAATACCATTTCAAAGAGGGGCAAAATGTATGCACCTAAATTCACCCACCTACATTATATTCACTAATATTACTATTAGTCGACACTATTTCTACTTATCTCATTTATTCTAATTAATCCTATCCTAATATCCCCCTTCCTAATCATTTATATAATGTCCCCCCTCAATATTTCTTCATCCTCTAATTATAGTGTTATCCTACTTCTTTCATTGATTATCCTAAATCCCCATCATATTAATATAACCCCACTTATCTATTATTTAGGAGTTTTAAATTCCTATGGCCCACCTACCCACCTACTAGCCTCTTCCTAGGCTTTTTTACACTCCTAGTCCCGAATCATCCACCTAATTCTTATTTAATCCCCTACCGAATCCTAATTAGTCCATAAGAGAATTATATCATTCTCTAATATAATCCTCTCTAGTTTCACACATCCTCTATAAAAGCCTCTAAATATAGAGGCTTCCAAGGAATTTTTAATTCTTTTTAATCCTCCACCCTAGATCTCGACAAATCAACTTTGAATTTCAACCATTGATCCTTCCCTTCACATTCTATATAAACATGTTATTCCTCCATGGCCAAACATCTATCAAAAATATACTAACTCCATGTAAATCCCAAGTATCCATAATCCATGATCAAGAAATCATAATGTCAAAATTTTAAGTCCATGTAAATCCTCAATCAATCATCTATTTGAAGATCTATGGAGGATAACTGAAGCAATGAATTGGTAAGTTTTATCTTATGATTCTGATTTGCTTCCATAATCCTTCTTAATTGGTAGTTTTTTGTTTTGGGTTTTTAAATTTAATGTTTTATGGAAATTTTATCCAATTTTATAAAATTCATACTACAATAAGAGGTTGAAAAGTTAAAGCCAAAATGGCTTGTCTAGTTCAAGCAAGACTATATGAGATAAGGTCAAGAGATTGGTCTACAAGACCAATGTTTGATATTATATATTATTATTTTTATGATTTAGGTTGTTATGAATATGTTATATAATTTTCTAATGTATTTATAATAATTCAAAGTTACCTTTTAAGTGTTGGATGCCAAGTAGTTTCATGACTAGATTTTGATAGTCTTGGCAGTTCTAAGTGAGCATACTAAAGAGATGAGTTTAAGCCTTTTTTTACCTAATTTTAAGTGTTTAAATAATATGGTGATAAAATTAAGGTCATATAGACTCTATATATGAACTTGGTTGATCATTTTTGATCTGATTAAGTTATTTTTAGCTTTAGTATTGAAAGTCATATTTTTGGTGTACACAAGCCTAATAGGACTGAGTACTAATGACGGGTTTCAAGTAGTGAATTATTATAAAATGTATTTTTGAGATTATAAAACATCATTGGGGGTATATTTTATTTTTATATTAATTTTTCCTACTGTGTGTGGATTTTTAAAGTGTTCCATGTAAATCAAAGGGTAACGTGTACTAATGAAGGCCTAGTTGAAATAGGTCTCCTTAAGGCCTAAAAGAGGTTTTGGTATTTTAAGTTGTGTGTGACTTGTTGTATTGATTTATTAATGTATGAAAAATGTTATATTACATATTTTTAGGGTAATAAAATAGTGAAATTGTGTGTGTCTAACCAAGAGGTGTATGAGCAAGAGGCTTGTATATATATAATGTAATTTTAGGCCTATTTGTGTCAGCAGAGCGAATGTAAATAAAATAGAACATTGTTGAGGAGGTATTTTATACCATTATATTGGAATATATAAATTATCATGAATATATAACATGGGTAATATAGATGAATATCAAGGTCATGACCTAATCAATCTTGAAAAGACCTAGTTAAGTGAAGAAGCCTAGAAGGTAGTTTGAGAGGGATAGAAGAGTGAGAAGAGATAAAGAAGGTGATCATCATGTATTGTGTGAGAAAAAATGTTTTATTAATGTGATAAAAAATTTCATGTGGTTTATTTTTTTTTGAGTCATCTAGGAGGTTGGTGCCTCCTTGTAGGTTGGTGCTTGCTAAAGACTAGTTGAATGGGTACTTGACTAGTTGGGGTTGGTGCTCCATGTAGAGTTGGTATTTCACTAAATATTAGTTTTTGTATTATAGGAATATATATATTAAATTTGAAAATATTAGTGGGTTTTATTCCCCTTGAGGGTTTCCCACATATATAATGTGTTATCTTGTTTCATGATCTTGTATGGTTGCATATGCTTTTCTAGATGTTCATGTTTGTATGAATGGTTCATGTATGCTTAAGTTGAATTTAATGAATGTTTTTAAGACAATAATTAAACACCCCTCTTAGTTATTATGATTATAACATTTGGTATTAGAGCTTGGTCCTTTAAAGCAGGCCTAATATCCGAAAGGAGATCCTAAAATCAAGAATGACTAGTAGTCAAATTCAAGGAGGTTTATCTACTATTAAGGCTACATTATTAAATGAGAATAATTATGAATTTTGGAGCATTATAATGATTAAATATATAATTTCAATGGGCCATGACATATGGAATCTATTTGTATATGGACACCTTCTACTTCCTACACCACCAACTGATGCAACAATCAAGAAGGAAAGTGAGAGTAATTCCAAGGCAATGAATACCATTCTATGTGACCTATTAGAGGTAGAGTTTGTGAAAGTGATGTAATACAAGTCAGCCAAGGTGATATGGGAAAATTTTAAGGCTATCTATGAAGGAGAAACCATGGTGAATATGACTAAATTAAAAACTCATAAAAGGAAGTTTGAAAGTTTGAGTATGAAGGAAGATGATAACATTACATCCTACATGTTAAGGGTTGATGAAGTTATCAATGTAATCAGAGGTCTCAAAGAAGAAGTGAAAGAGTCTATAGTTACAAAAAAGGTAATGAGATCCCTAACTACTAAATTTTATTCAAATATTACTATAGTAGAAGAAATACAAGATCTAGACACACTTCAGATGGATGGGATTCATCGCATATTGACTACTTATGAGATGAGATAAAATGAAGGAAGACCTGCCAAGAAGGAATCAACATTCAAATCTGAGAAGAATTTAAAATTTAAGAAGGTCAAGGATGAGGTATCTTTAGATATTGATTATGATTAATTGATAGACATGTTTTCTATAAAATTGAGGTTTGGATCTGGTAAGTAGAAGGGTAAGTTGCCTTTAAAATTTTTCAATTGTGGTAAGATTGGTCAATTTGCATCTAGGTTTCCTAACAAGGATAAGATTGAGCATGATGGAGAACATGATGAACATCATGGTGATGATAATAAGGTATAAAATCCTGATAAAATCAAGAAAGATTTCAAGAAGTATGAAGGAAAGAAAGGGTCATTTAAGAACAAGAGATGTTTCTATACCAAAAAATATAATAGCTCATTTGATGTAAGTGACACAAGTACATCTGATAGTGATGATGACGAAAATGAACATGACAACAATGAAACCTTATTCATGGATATAGAAATAGGCAATGAGGGTTGCTAAAAAAAATACCTTATGGGTGATGAAGAATTAGATGAAAAAGAGGATGAAGTGAACCTTGAGGCAAAATTGGTGACTGATCTAGAGGATTTGAAGTTACTAAGAAAGAATAATAATAAACTAAGATCATTAGTTAAGGACTATGAAGAGTAGATTGGTTTTTTTGAAGAGAGACTAAGTAACACATCTAATGAGCATGCCGAGATCATCAATCATATTGAAACTCAAATGGAGATATTCACTACAAACCTAAATGCTAAAGAGGAAGAATGCACCACACATGGAACTAAAATGGAATAATTGAGAGTTTAATTGGATCAAACATCTAACAAGTTGAATACCTTTATGAAGTTTGAAAAGAGTATTGATGACATAGATAACATATTGAGTAGTCAAAAGTTTGAAAGTGATAAGATAGGTCTTAGTTTCAAAGAATATCAAAAGGAGGTAACTCAAGTCAAAGAGAAGAATAATAAAGACAAGAAGGTTAACATGAAGAGACCAATAAGATAACCTAATGCTATAGGGTATGCTAATTCATTCAATGGTTACTATTTTTCATGCAATAAGTTTGCTCATAGAGAAAGAGAGTGTAGAAAACCCTTTAAAAATGAATAATGTATGGGATTATGAGAGCAATACTTAGTCAAGAGGTATGAATGAGGTTTTTTTCTATAGTTTTCATAATGTGGGGCATATTTCAATATTATATCCTAATAAATTTATAAAGTCATCAAGTCAAAACAAGAGGTTTGAATCCCCTAGAGTGCAAGAGAGAAGGCAAATGAATGCACAAAATCCAAAAATAATAAATGTGAGTCATGATCAGTCTACAAGCCCAAGTGGATTATTTTCTATGGTAGAGCATACTTCAAATGTGAAATCAAGTCAAAAATGTCTATTATCAGCTCATATTATTGATAAAATGATTGATGAAGAGGTGAAGCCTAAGGTGCCAATCAAGACTAAAAGGATCATGAAGGATATTCAATCTTATGAGAGCATAGAGATGTGGGAATCTCCTAAGTTTGTGTTGTTTTAGTGTCCTATAGAAAGGGGTGACTCCATTAAGCTTCATAGAGACACTCTTCAATCAACATAAGCATGGTGGATGTTTGGTTTGAGGGGGAGATATTTGGTTTTTCATAAGCTCCAAGTGTAGTTGTTTATAAGCATAGTAGAGGTGAGAAAAGTTGTTTTATGTTTCTATCAGTTGGTATTTGAGCATGAATCATGTTGTAGATGGTTTGATAATTCTATTGATTCATTTTGTGAGATAAAGTTTTGAAAACAAAGGGGGAATTACTATTTATTTAGTCGATATCAAGAGTTTGGTAGCTTAGTAAGTAATCTTGAGGTTTAGAGTTCATTTGAAGACTATGCTTGGTCTAAGGGGGATCTTGGTAGCTTTGAGTTCTTTTATCATTTTTGAGAGTTGTTGACAAAATGGGAGAATGAGTGGTTCCATAAGTTGAATTGTGTAGGACCCTTTCTCATAATGTCAAAGGCAGAGAAATTTCAAGAAGGGAGATTGACCAGATTGGGGGAGATGATAGTGATTAGATTAAAGAAAGTTTTGCCATCAATGACAAAGGGAAAGTTTGTTAGCATGTTGTTTTCATTGATGTTAAAAAGGTGCATATTATGAAGGTTCATGGTGAGTGATCATTGAGGTATGTGACAATTTGAGATTTTATTTTTCATTGATGTCACTAATATTGTCATTGATGTCATTAAGGTTGTTATTGCATCTTATGAGAACTAATTATCACAAAGAGGTATGATGGTCAAGTGAGAATTGAAGCATGGTTATGAAGCTCTAGGTCTACATGAGATCATGAGAGAATGTTGATTAGAAAGAGATTATTGTAGTGGTGTGAGAGTGTTGTCTAAAGAGTGTTATTATTTGATATAATTGAGGTAAACATGTTTGAGTACTAGTTCTCGAGTACAAGTTGTCTTGAGAAGCCTAGTCTAGACCCTATGAGAAGGTGTGCATAATGAAGTTTGGTGAAGTAAGTGAGAAAATTTTTGTGAGAGGTTTTTTGGAATTTTTTTATCATGTAATTAAATTTTATATACTTTCATAAGTGTTTCAATATTATTTGTCAAGTTTAAAGCTCTTAAGAATCCTAGTCATGGCATGCAAATTCCTTGTGAGAAGGTATGAGTATGGTGAATTGGTGGGATGGATACAAAAAGGAATGATAGGTTATATTAGTTTTATTGAGCATGTGTATGAGGTGTATAGTGCATTGATAGTGGCATGAATGTATGTTTTCATGTCTAATGTAACATGAAGACCATGAGAGAGAGAGAGAGAGAGAGAGAGAGAGAGAGAGAGAGAGAGAGAGAGAGAGAGAGAGAGAGAGAGAGAGAGAGAGAGAGAGAGAGAGAGAGAGAGAGTGTATGGCCTAATGGGGTATGATATTCTATTTCAAATTATAGAATATAAAAGTGAGTGTTTTCATGAGTGTGTCTTATTGTTTCAATTTTTTTCATGAATTTTGAGGTCATAGTTTGAAGTATAAGGCATGAAAAGTTATTTGGAGGTCTCTCAAGTGCTCAGAATGAAGGGTTCTCAACTTGAGAATGATTTTATTGTACTCATAATATCATCAAACCTTTTCATGGGAACCCAATAATTTCATGGTATATGGGTAAATGGTCCTACCTCAAAATTCCATGCATTATTTTTCATATTGAGGGGCTATGCTTTATGAACGATTGTTAAGAGTGAAAACAAGTTTAGACCCTCTTAGAACCTTAATAAGGACTTGATGTTGAAGATGTTTCTCAAAAGTTCTTAGTATGGATTAGTATTATAAATTAAGATATTATATATTATATCATACTCTCCCAAGTACCTCTAGGTGGTATTGGTTAGAGAGAAGAGAGAGAAAATGTTGAGTTATAGGCTTGTTTCATAATAAGTTACTATAGAAGTCAAAAGTTGCATTATAAATAGTAAGAAAATGGATTGAGGAATAAGGTAGAGACTAATGTTTTATGTACATGAAGTTTTTTTTATAGATTATAGTCATCAAGTGTGCTAAACTAGTCATCCAAGTTAGCCAGTTGTTAACAAGCCTAATGTTGTAAATAGTTGGAAACCGAGGCAATAGTGAGAAGATGAATAGGAATGTGTTATCATGATAGAATGTTAAAACCAAGTGCATGTAAATGTTTTTATATATTTTTATGTCATATTCATGCTTATTATAAATATTTTAAGTTAGGTATAGTGGTGAAAATGATGAATCCAAAATGGCTTATCTGACTCAGTGAGGATTGTGTGTAGTGAGGTCAATAAATTGGTTTGTAAGACTAATAGTTGCCACTACAACATATGATGTTTATATTTGAATATTATTTGGAGATTTTATAAGATAATTTTAATTCTTTTAAAGTGTTCATATAGGTGTTTAAGGTCAATTTCACCATAACTGTGCTTTAAGGTAAATTAGTAGTTCTTAGTAAGCAAGTTGTAGTTTTGAGTTTGAGGCTCTATGCCCTAAGTTAAAGTATATAATTCATATGGCATTGTTATTTGTGAATTTAAATTAATATAATTATTTTTAAAATATTTTAATTTAGTGTAATAGGTTAAAAATTTAAATCCAAAATGGCTTGTCTAGTTCAAGCAAGACTGTGTGAGATAAGGTCAGGAGAATAGTCTGCATGACCAATGTTTTATATTAGATATTATGATTTTTATGATTGAGGTTATTATAAATATGATATAGAATATTTTTAATGTATTTAGAATCATTTAAAGTGACCTATCAAGTGTTGTATGTCAAGTAGTTTCATGATTGGCTTTTGACAGTTCTGGTAGTTCTAAGTGAGCATACTAAAGAGATGAATTTAAGCCTTTTTGCCCTGAGTTGAAGTGTTTCAAGAATATGGTGATCAATCTGAGATCATATATATATATATTCACTTTTTTTTATCATTTTTGTGTGGCTTAAGTGAGTTGAAACTTTAGTATTGTAAGACAGATTTTTGGTGTATACAGGCCTAATAAGACTGAGTACTAATGAGGGGTTTCAAGTAGTGATTTGTTGTAAAATGTCTTATTGAACCTAGAAGACATCAGTATGGGTATATTTTATTTATGTATGATTTTTTCCTAATGTGTTTGGAGTTTTAAAGTGTTCTAATGAGATCAAAGGGTAACGTGTACTAATGAAGGCCTAATTAAATTAGGTCTCCTTAAGGCCTAAATGAGGTTTTGGTCTTTTAAGTTGTGGATGGCCTATTGTAATGAATTATTCATGTATGAAATTTGTTATAAGACCTATTTTAAGGTTAATACCAGTATGAAAGTGTGTGTTTCCAACCAATAGTGTATTAGCCAGAGGCTTATATATATATATATATATATATATATATATATAAGGTAATTTTAGGCCTATTCATGTAAGTAGAGAGAATGTGAATAAAATAACACATTGTTGAGAATAAGGAGGTATTTATAGACAATAATATGTGTGTATCAAAACTATCATGAAGATATAATAGGCTTAATATAGATTAATATAAAGGTTATACGACCTAATTAGTCTTAAAGAGACCTAATTGAGCAAATAAGCTTATAAGGCACTTTGAGAGGGATAAAAGAGTGAGAAGAGATAAAGACATTGATCACCATATGTTGTGTGAGCAACAAGGTTTTTTGAAGGTGATCAAAATTTTTAGGTGGTTGAGTTATCTAGGGTGTTGGTGCCTCCTTGTAGGTTGGTGCTTGCTAAAGCCTAGTTGAGTGGGTGCTTGACTAGTTAGGGTTGGTGCTCCATGTTGAGTTGGTGCTTCACTAAAGTTTGGTTTTTTTCTTATAGGACTGTAGTCTATTTTTAGAGATTAGCAGGTTTTCTTTCCCATGAGGGTTTCCCACATATTTTATGTGTTATATTGTTTCATGATCTTGTATGGTTGCATATGCTTTGATAGATGCTCATGTTTGTATGAATGGTTCATGTATGCTTAAGTGAAATTTAATGAATGTTTTGAAGACACTGATTCATCCTCCCCTCCCCCCTCTTAGTGATTATGATTTTAACACAATGACTACTTCATGTGTTGTTGTAGGGTTTTCTAAAATGAGTGATTCACATAATTACAGTTTCCTATCAAAATAAAAAGTGTGTGGTACACACTCAAGTTATTAAATTTGGTTAGAGTTTAGGAAACTAAAATTAAAATAAAAGTTTAAACTCTAAAATAATAATATTATTTTATTCAATAATTCATACAAGACATTTTATTCATCATTAGAGATTACATTATATAGGAGGATGATATTTTTAATACAAGGAGTCAACATCAATCATAAATACTTTATATCTCTCAACCTCTCCCTATAATCTCTCAACTTATCCATTAAGAGTCTCTCTTAATAGATATGCATGTGAGTTTTATTCACAACTCACACACTCATTTTTATTATTAACCCATTAACACAATGTAGATACTAATTTTCCTAGCATTCCACACTGAGTACTTATATGGTAATTTATGTTTTACAAGACTTCATGAAGGTAGATATGGAATAATCAATCTCATACCTCACATTAACCATTCATTATCAATAAATCATCTACCGAATCAGTGTGGAAACTACGAACAAGAAGCATCTACCTCTCATCAACCATTCACTAATGGGAACTCATCAACCTAGTTAGTGTGGGATCTAGTGATAGGAATTATCCTTTATTCAACCTTAACTCCTATATCTATAGAACATAATGGTTCTTAATGAAGTACAATATTTAGAAATATATAAACTATACCACTTATTTTTATACAAACAAGAATTGCAAAATAAATATAGGCCATTATAGTATAAGTGGCCCTATCACTAATGGCTTTTGAGAGGATGCTATTTATCCTCAATCTTCCATTACCTCCATCTTGAGTTCAAATAAATTCCATTTGAGGGTCACTAATATTCTTATTATTTAAGATGTAAATAGTTTGTTTAATGTAGCATATATGACATTTTAACTTTTTGATAGATTTATATGATGAAAATTGGCATCAGATAACCCTAGACCAATAATTATTGTCCCTTTTAAATTCTTGATTTCCCATTTGGTGGATTCATCTACATAATTTGCTTTTGGTATTTTACCATTTGTAATTTCACACAAATATTTGTTAATTAATAATAATTATGTTCTCACTTTTTAGGTATGTAAATATTTTCCTTTAATTTTTTTAATATAACTCAAATTATCCATTATGACTACCCTCCATAGTTTGAATGTCATGTACATGTGATAATGCATGCAATTACATATATTTAGACAACATTGACCTTGATGACAAAAGACTACTTTTGTAAGGATTTTAAATGATATTATTTTTTTGCTTTGATGACTAATGATGATTAAACGAATTATATTTAAAAATTAATAAGAAAAATTACTTTTTAAATAATACTACGAACAACAGTTTTATTTTTAAACTATTAAAAATAATATACTTAACAAAAATTAAACACTAAATTCCCTATTTAACCTACATAAACTTGAATATATAAACTATTGAAACTTTTAATATACTATGACTAAAGCAAAATAAAATGAGGCATTTAACTCATCTAACCAAAATATAATGACATATGAAGATCAAGTTGCATGGTGACCAAGAAAATAAATTATAAACTACATGGTAAACTGATTCTAATATTTGTGGTCCACATGAAGATCTTTCTAGAGTCATGAAGATGGATGTAGTCATTTTTCACCAAGAGTAGTCATTATTTTAAATAATATTTCACCTAATCTACTTAGAATAACCAAATATTGTGTCCAATTCTATTTTGTTATTCTAAACAATATGCAAATATGTAGTTCACCTAGATAATACACATAAAACTGTTCAAGGGCACATAATTTTTGAAGTAAAATATTGAATTTATAATGATGAATACTTGGTATCCAACGTAATAGAACTAATTTGGTGGAGAGTAGATCCTTAGAATGGCATAGTACTTCAACCTATTAGAGTGCATGTTTTTAATAGAAATCTATAAATATTAACATTTATTCATCTAAATGCAATGGTATAGATCTAAATAAAAGCAAGTGAATGAAAAAATAAATGCACATTGAAGTGAAAAAATTATCAAGAACAACTACATGCATCCTTTCATCTTGCCTCCATTTTTAATAAAAAATACATACATACGATTGACCAAATTTGACCTTTTATCAAATAAGATCAACCCCTACATTTTAAAACTTTTATAAGGTTTACATATGTCTTATGGGGTCTCATGTTGTCATATACACCTTACATATCTCTGCTCTAGCCTTGGTTTAAGTCCATCTTCCTTGTGCTTGTCTAGTCAACCAAAGTCAACTCTAGTAAAACATGGTCAAAGGCTCAAATTGTCTTAAAATGTCCTAATATGGTAATTTAGGTGTTTTAAATTTCTCCTAAGTCATAAATTTTTGCTTTACCATGTCTCATGTGTAAAAAGTTTCATTTTGTCATATTT
Organism: Torreya grandis; assembly: GCA_037957365.1. Classification (NCBI taxonomy): domain Eukaryota; kingdom Viridiplantae; phylum Streptophyta; class Pinopsida; order Cupressales; family Taxaceae; genus Torreya; species Torreya grandis. The sequence goes on from JARHVA010005240.1 coordinate 602,837, forward strand.
ATAGCTCATTAAATGACTTATACAAAATTTTAAAGGAAACATATATGTCATGAAGGTGATTTTAAACATGGAGGAGGTTCGAACATGTTAGTACTAGTTAAAATTCAATTCAAGAATCGATTTCATGCTTGAAAATGGGAGAAACTCCTCAAAACTACCCCTTAATGGCACTTATATGGACATGGGAAGTACACCTTCATAAAAAATATGGAATAGTGTCTCTTCAACTCCCTAAAGTCATTTCCATGCTCGGTGTGCTAAGAAAAGGTCAAAAATTTCAATTTTTGCTTCTATTTCATCTTTTTTGCCTTTGCAAGCCAAGGAAGGTCAATTTGAAATGCTTGGTACAAGACATAAAAGTGGAGTTGGGAGGAATGATACTTGGGGTTGAAATTAATCTAAGTCAGATTCATTTTCATGGCAAGAAGTTTTAGTTTCATCACTCTTCCTTTGTGAAACATCATTAAGAAGCTAGGTAACTTTTTATACTTCTTCATCTAAGAGGGGTCACTATTTGAGATAGTTTTAGAATAATTTTCTTTGGTCTAATGGATTTTATTGCTACATATGTTTTTAGGGCCTCTCCATAGGTTTTTCGTGGTTATCTTGGTTTTGGAAGTATCAAGAGTCCAAGAAGCCTCTTCTAGGCTTGTTCTTGGTCTATTTTCACTATTATGTACTCAAAATATACACCTCAAGTGCCTTAATGAAAGTTTTCAATGTTAAGATGAAGGAATGAAAGGTTATATCAGGTGTTTTGAGTATTGAAAATGAATTGAAAGTGATTTGATAGCCTTACTCTTGCATATTCTTGTTCATTCTATTCCTCTGCATGCACAACATAGTTGAAACCTTCACCTACAAGACCCCTAATGATGCCATACTAATTTTTGGAAGGATGTCCTAATGATATCACCTTCACTACCATGCATAAAACTAGTACATACCTACAAATATCATTTATAGAAGTTTAGAGAAGATGTACATAGGAATGGTGGATAGGTATTGATCTTCATGACGAGTGTAAGGTTGTATGTTAGAATATAATCATTATTAATACCATTGTAGCCAAGTATGGTGTTGAGAAAATTTTCTAAAAAAGCACCTGATTTTGGGAACTTTTCCCTCAGTTGAGAAAATAGAGAGCTTTTACCTTTTTTGTGTTTTGGTTTGGAAATCTAAGAATGGGTTTGGGGAAGGTTAATTTTGAGATTTTGATAGTCCTACCATGGGACTATCCACTAGCAAGAGAAGGGGAGTTGAATTTAAAAGGAAGGCAGTGTTTGAGAAGCCCAAGGTTGCTTGGAAACATATAGAAATGTCTCAACAACATCTATAGGACTATAATTCTAATAGGGTATTTAGTCAATCCCACAACCCAAGGCATGTCTCCATGTTTAAATGACTTAAATGATGAAAAAAAGTAAAAAATCTAGAGATACCATCAAAGGGAGTGAAAATTGTGTTTGACTCCTTTTGCATACCTTTTCCATACATAGGCCTAGAAAATTACATTCTACAAATAAGAATAGCAGGGTATAAGGACAAAGACCTAAGTATGGTGTCTTGATGATTGTTTAAAAACAATAAGGATATAAAAAGCATGAAAAAGTGTTTTATGGTATTAATGATCAAACAAGGACCTATAATACTACCACCAAATATCAACCATGGCCCTAATATACCCAATATAAAGCCTAATAGCAACACTAACAAGCAAGGTCTTAGGCAGGGGTATCTTAGTCAAAGACATAGGCATAGAGTTGGTATTGGTTTGAGGATTCCAGAGTGGGATTAAAGCATGAAGAGTGTCTTGTGATTTTAATACATGAAAAGGGGATCTACACATACATAGAACAAGCTCAGAATAGGCCTGAAATGCACCTACAAGTTAGTAATAGAAGTGTCTCAATCTACTTAGATAGTGAGCAGGTCTAAGACTCAAGATGATAGAAGGAAAAAAAATTAAATGGATCAATGAATTCAAAGGGGATTTATAAAAATTTGGACCTTTGTTTTTAAATTTTAAACATAAAATAAACATGTAGGATGCATCCTTGAAAAGAGAAAATATAGAGAATAGAGTCAAAACTTGTTAAAAAATAATTGAGGGGTTAAGTACATAGGAGAGTGTGTGAGAGATTGGGGGGATAAATAGAGAGTTAAATAACCTTAACCATGGTCAATATATTATCATATCACCATAATTATGGATAATAACTAGCTAAAGGAGTTCCAAACAAGGGAAAGCATAGTTCATCTCAAGGCACCCCTACAGACAGTGCATTCCTCAAGACAATATTGTCCTTTTGCTTTGGAAAGCCAAAACTTGGATTCAAGTTATAAAAATTTCTACATAGTATATTCATAACCTATAAAATACCCTAAAATGTTTTTTGTGTGTGATACAAATAGGGAAATATGCTTTTATTCTATCTAGAGGTAGGGCACTTTTCTCCTTGCATAGACCATGAAAAATTTGTAAGGAGATCAAAATATGGGTCAAAAGTCAAAAGGACCCCTGAATATGATTTATGAATATGTATGACATCCATGTAAACCTAGAAAACTAAGATATAGGGTTTGAAACCAAACAGGGTGGTCTAGGCAACAAGGGTTATAGTCAAAACTAATGGGCAGAGTTAAGGCCAAGGGGCCAAAGGGGGAATCATATTCATTACCAATCTTGAAAAAGCATTAAAATGGTTTTATTAATGTTTTTAAAAGTAAAATATGTGTCTTGACTATTAAAAAAGTATGGGAATCCATCAATAGGTCATGGGGAGCTTAAGTTACAATCAAGCCTAGAGAATAAGGTCTAGACCTAGTTTCAAAAGAGGGTTTCTTTTCATTTCTAGCTTTGATTGAGATTTTTTGAGATTCGGATCATGTTTTTTGGATGTGTATAGAGGTTTTTTATCATTATTTTTAGATAAACTCATCATGAAGCCATTTCTTGGCTTGAACATACTCAGACCCTACAGAATGCATGGAAATGACCCAAGTGACCAGTTTGAGACGCTTGGAACTTTCACCGACCTTTACATGGGAATAAAAGGTATTTAAGTATGTTAGGGAGGGTATATAATAAGACATTATTAGCATTATTTAATTACTTCAATGTCTATCCTTCATGAACAAACACTAAGACCATAATCACTCTAAAAACCTTGCAAACCCTCCTTAAGGACCTGATTGGGGAAATATTGTAATTGAAGCATCTAGATGCAATTAAAAGGCCATGAAAACAGTTTTAAGATGTATAAGACTCTCTAAGGACATAAAAAATGCAATGAGGTGTATCCTACTTGTATGTATGAGGTACAACAGAGATTATTTTGATAGATTTGTGTGTTTTATAGGTATGGAAGTGTTTAAAAGGATAAAAAACCTTTGAGAGAGATATTAGGACTTATTATAAGTCCTAATGTCAATTTTTTGAGATATATACTCTCCCAAGTGTTCCTACTATCCCTTTTATCTCAACTAGTCTAGTGGGTAGATAGTGAACACTTAGTGAAAAATGATAAAACTCCAATTAGGAAGCCTTTTAAGGCTTGATTGATGAACCAAATGACTTGGAAACTATTTAAATTTTCCATTACTTATTTTTCATGGATAATATTTCATAATTTAAAAGGTTTTGGGTGCCAAGTGTGAGAGGTTCATGAGAGGGAGTTATTTGTGACTGTTTGAGATGATTGCTCATGGTCAGAGGAATAAGAATGATTAAGGACCAATAAAATTCATGTGGATACTTTTTTTTAACACCTAACATTTATATTAATCATAATACATAACCCTATGTAGTAATGAGGTAGTTTTGTGAAGGCAAATCATGAAAATAGACTCTTATGTAAGAACAAGAACATCTATGCCACATATGGAGGAGTTCGACAAGTTGAGGGAAATTTGTCTTTATTTTATTGTAGGACCTATCTCATGCTATATTACATGATTTGTCTTAGTGAATCTTGAGTTTCACTTTCTCTCTCTTCTCTCATAATTGCTATAAATTTTGGCCTTTTTGGCTGTTGTAGGGATCTATCCACCTAGGTATGGTGAAGCCCTACCAAATTTTTACCTTAAATTAATGAATAATTTTATTTTACCTCATTAAATATTTCACTAAGTTCATGTTTTTGTTTTTGGTCTTGTGCAAGTGTATTTTGATTACCTTTACATGTTACTCTTCCTAGTGCCTTGTGTGAATTGAAAGCTCTCTTTTACATGTCAACAAGAAGTGTCTAATGTGGATTTTAGGTATAGTGAGTAGCTCATTAATTAGTGTTTGTATAAGACATATTTTATAATTACTCCTAGCCTAATATCTCTTCAAGACCCCATTCTTGAAACATTTATGTAGAAGAGAAGTGTTGAATTGGATGAAGTATATGTGTGGGATTCTCCTTGGTTCCAAGTGCATTGTAAGAGGTGTGAGTAGAGAAACTATTTGGTGTATCACCTCCCATATATTATATATTTTTTAGTTATCCTTCTCCCTTTTCACCCCCCCAAAGTTATCAATAGGCTTGAGCTATATTGATACATCAAGGGAACTAGCCCTAATCTAGAGATCCACTTCAATTTTGGGTCATCCATAGCCCTAAGGTGGTTATATTATTCCACTTGAATGAGGAGAGACTTGTAATCTCCTAAAATGGTACAAGTTCAAGTGACAATAGTTTTTTTCATGCTCAGTGGGACTCTTATTCCAAGAATTTGAGGAGTTTTAGTGTTTTCCTCAAGATATCATCCTTTGGAGGTAATTTAACTAAGCACCAATGGTGACTCCAAGCATAAATATATTAGTTACATAGTCCAAGTACTCTAATTAAATTTGTTTTCTTGTTATATATACTTCTCATGAGTGATTCATGGATAATTTTGATGTTGAGTTTGTCTTAACACAAGTTGGGGAGACATATCCATCTTTGCCCATTCCCTCTCAATATGAAAAAGTCCTTGTCCAATATTTTGATGATCCCTATCAACCCTATGTTGCCTATAATCAGCCCTATCAAGCTTGTACTTCACCTAGTCCAACTAATTCCTCTCCAAGTCATTCCATTACAAGTTTCAAGAAGAATCTCATTAGCTATAAAGACTATATATTAGACCTTGATACTAGAAATGGTTATGGTCAAATCATCCCTAGTGATTGTATCAATAGTGTGAGGGATGATTTGGAGTAAGTCAAGAAAGAATGGATGTATATAGAGAGGGATAATTTTAAAGGTATTAATAATAAGATGATTGATGTTTTTGGTCTAATTTTCCACCTAGAAGAGAGGTTTAGAGCTCATGAATAAGGTCAATCTTGGTAGCTCTAATATACCCCACATCAACCTTCAAGTCTGTCAACCTTTCCCACTCAAAATGCTAATCCAAGCATGTTTAAAAATTACCCAAGTCCTTCATGTATTGAAAAAAATTTCCCTTCTTGGAAGTGCATCCAAGACAGTAGCTAAAGGAAGGAGGACATCACTGTTGAGCAGGTTGTCTAATTTGGAGAATATTTTGAGAAAGGAAGTTTGAGTTTTGAGACCCATCTTGATAACAATATTGAATTGTCAAACCAAATTTGAAGGCAATCCATCATGGAAAAAAAAATGGAGAGGTTACTAAGCCTAATTTTCCAAGTGGGAAATAAGATACCAAACCCAAGGAAACCCCAAATTTCCTAAACCTATCATTTACCACTCCATTTGTATCTTAGCCCCATGGAGAATTCTCTAAGTCTACCTTCCCAAGATGGAAAGAAGTAATGGAAGTTTGTGGAAATAAAAACAAACCATGTTTAAGTGGAGAGTTTGGAAGTGAAGAGAAAGTTGAGACTACTCAACTTCCTCCCACCCCTCCTAAAGAATCCATTGAACCCATCTATCCACCTCCTCTAACTGATCCATTTTGCCCTTTTAATGGTGAGGATTGCATTTCTCCTTAGGAGCCTTCTTGGGCTAAACTTCCTAGTTTCGAGATGCCTAGTATTGACATCACTAAGAAGAAGAAGGAGATGGAGATTTTATATTGGATTAGTGATGAGGAAGAGCTGACTCCTTGTGAATAAACTTTAGATTGTAATGGTAATGAAGATGACATTCCTTGTGTTGAAGAAGATGCCTTGGAAGAAGTTATTTTGGTTTATAAATAAGAAGAGGAAGAAGTTTCTCTTATTTTTCCCCTTCATGATTCTAATCAAGATAATGATGATGACTTAAGGCAGAGATTTGAGGACATTTTCAATAAACTTGAAGGTTCCATGGGGCTTACAAGTTCTTTGGATTTGATTACAAGACATGATAAGTAAGATGATGTGTTTCAAGAGGAAGACATATGACACACATATATGTAAATGTTCAAAGAATATGAATATAATGAGGGGAAAAAAATCCTAAGGAAACAAACCTAGGATATTGAGGAGATAATATGTGTTGAAAGGCATCATCATCAAGACACTCCAAAACATGATGGAGTAATTTATAATGACTATGAGTCTTTTGAGGAAGGTTTGAAGTTTGATTATATAACCTCATGTGAAGTTTATCCTACCAAAACCAAGAGGGACTTTGAACTAGAAACATTTCTAGAGAGATATGACACAACACTTCTTAATGGATTTGAAGAGATTGTAGCAAATAAGAAGGATAAACAGGTCTTTCAAGAAGATATAGGCTTACAATAGGTTGTTCCCTTCATATATATGCAAATATGCCATAATGAGATAAAAGGAAAATAGTATGAGACATTTTTCCAAGGTTAAGAAGACTTAATCTAACTTGGAGGCTTGTGGGAGATGAATCCATCAAATGACATGCCAAGTCAAGGAGTAAAAAGGAAACATGAGTCATCTAGCATTACATCCAAAAGGAATCATACTTGGCATCTGCATTTATCTCATGAGGAGGTAGAATCAAGGTACTTCCATTTTTATCCAAGAAGGGAGGTAATCTGAATGTACATAATTATTTTCCTTTATACTATGTCTTGTTTTCCCTAAGTGATTAGTAGCATAAGTGTGCTTTTGATTTGTGTGTTTGCTTGGTTTTGGTGTGTGTTTATATTTCCTTCATGTGTTTTGAGGTAAATAAGCTATCTTGTTGGTAAAGTAAAGGTCTGATCATGTTGTTTTATAGTGCATTTGACTCCCTTTTCCCAATGGATGGGATAAGGCTACTGGTCCTTAACATAGGCAAGCATGTTACCCCTAGGACTTGCCAAAAGTGTTGTCTAAATTTGACCTTTAGTCAAATTGGGTCAACCCATAAATTTTAAAACTTTTATAAGGTTTACATATGTCTTATGGGGTCTCATGTTGTCCTATAAACCTTACCTATCCCTATTCTAGCCTTGGTTTAAGTCCATCTTCCTTGTGCTTGTCTAGTCAACCAAAGTCAACCAAAGTTAATTCTGTTAAAACATGGTCAAAAGCTTAAATTGTCTTAAAATTTCCTAATATGGTAATTTAGGTGTGTTAAATTACTCCTAAGCATAAATTGATCTTTTACCATGTCTCATGTGCAAAAAGTGACATTTTTTTCCATATTTATAGCTCATTAAATGACTTGTACAAACTTTTAAAGGAAACATATTTGTCACAAAGGTGATTTTTAATGTGGAAGAGGTTAGAAAAAGTCAAGACCAGTCATAATTTAATTAAAGAATCAATTTCATGCTTGCTAATAGGAGAAACTCCTTAAAATTTCCCCTTAATGGCACTTGTATGAACTTGTGAAGTCCATATTTAGCAAAAACATGGGACAGTGTCTCTTCAACTCCCTAGAGTTGTTTCCATGTCTAGTGTGCTGAGAAAAGGTCAAAAAATTTAGTTTTTTCTTTTGTATAATCTTTTTTGCCTTTGAAAGCCAAGAAAGGTCAATTTGAAATGCTTGGTATAAGCTATTTAGGTGGTGGGAGGAATGATATTTGAGGTTAAAATTAATCTAATTTAGATTCATTTTCATGGAAATAAGTTTTAGTTTCATGGCTCTTCCTTTATGAACCATCATTAAGAATCTAAGCAACTTTTTATGCTTCTTCATCCAAGAGGGGTCACTGTTTGAGATAGTTTCAAAATAATTTGCTTTGGTCTAATGGATTTGATTATTCCATATGTTTTTAGGGCCTCTCCATAGGTTTGACATTGTTCTCTTGGTTTTGGAAGTCTCAAGAGTCTAATAAGCCTCTTCTAGGCTTGTTCTTGGTCTATTTTCAACTTCACTATTCTATACTCAAAATATACACCTAAAGGTGCCTTGAAGAAAGTTTTCCATGTTAAGATGAAGGAATGGAAGGTTATATTAGGTGTTTTGATTATTTAAAATGCTATGTAAGTGGTTTGAGAGCCTCACCTTTTCATATTCTTGCTCCTTATATGCCTTTACATGTATAACACAATCAAAACCTTCACCTACAGGCCCTTTAATGACATCATACTATGTTTAGAAGGATGTCCTTATGCTCTAATTTCTCAACATGGTATAATATGAATCAATATGCCTAAGAGATCCTTTCCTAGGATTTTTTTGGTCTTATATCACCTTCACTACCATGCATACAACTAGTACATACCTACAGGTATCATTTGCATAAGTTTAGAGAAGATGTATGGAGGAATGGTGGATTGGTCTTGATCTTCATGAAGAGTGTAAGGTTGTATGTTTGTATCTAAGCATGATTAATACCCTTGTAGCCAAGTATGGTGTTGAGAAACTTTGAAAAACAAAGAACCTAATTTTGGGAACTTTTCCTTGAGTTGAGAAAACAAAGAGCTTTTACCTTTTTTGTGTTTTGGTTTGGAAATCCAAGAATGGTTTTGGGGAAAGTTAATTGTGATATTTTGATAGTCCTACCATGGGAATAGCCACTTTAGAGTGAGAGGGAATGCAATTTTAAAGGAAGGCAGTATTTGAGAAGCCCAAGGTTGCTTGGAAACATACTAAAATGTCTTAATAACATCTATAGGACTGAGATTCCAATAGGATCTTTACTTAATTCCACAACCCCAAGGCATGTATACATGCTTCAATGGATTGGATGATGAAAAAATGTGTAAAAAATAGAGAGACCATCATATGGAGGCGTAAATTGTGTTTGAATCCTTTTGAATACCCTATTTGTACATAGGCTTGGAAAATTACAACCTATAGGTCAGAATAGTAGGGTACAAGGAAAAAGACCTAAGTATGGTGTCTTGATGATTGTTTGAACAAAAGGAGATAAAAAGTATGAAAAAGTGTTTTATGGTCTTAATTATTAAATAAGGAACTCTAATACCATCACCAAATATCAACCAAGGCCCTAATATACCCAATACAAAGCCTAATAGAAACACCTACACGCAGGGTCTTAGGTAGGGGTATCCTAGTCAAAGTCCTAGGCATAGAGTTGGTATTATTTCAAGGATTTACAAGTGAGATTAAATCATGAATATTTTATTTTTATATTAATACATGAAAATGGTATCCACACATACATATAACAATCTTAGAATAGGCTTGAAATGCACCTATAGGTCAGTAATAAAAGTGTCTCAATCTACCTAGATAGTGAGCAGGTCTAAGACTCAGGATGATAGAAGGAAACAAAAGGAAATGGAAAAATTAATTAAAATTTCCTTGATAAATATTTGTAATTTTTTTTAAAAAGTTTAAACATAAAGGAAGCATGTAGGATTCACCCTTGAAAAAATAAAATACAGAGAATAAGGTCAAAACTTGTTAACAAAGTCTTAAGGGTTTAAGTACATAGGAGAGTGTGTGAGATATTGGGGAGATAAATAGAGAGTTAAATAACCTTCACCATGATAAATATAGTCTCATATCACCATAATTATGGACAATTAATTGATAAAGGAGTTCTAAATAAGGGAAACATAGTTCATCTCAAGGAACCCCTACAAACAGTGCATTCCTCAAGAAAGAATTGTCCTTTTAAAGCTTTGGAAGGTCAAAAATTGGATTAAGGTGCTGAAAATTTGTAAATATAATATTAATAACCTTTATAAAACCATAAAATGTTTTTTTATAAGACCAATAGGTAAATATGCCTCTATTCTATCTCAGAGGCAAGGTACTTTTCCCCTTGCACAGACCTTGCAAAATATTTTAAGGAGATAAAAACACAAGCCAAAATTAAATATGACCAATTAATATGATTTGTTAATTTGTATGACATACATGTAAAACTATAAAACCAAGATATAGGTTTGGAAACCAAACAAGGTGGTCTGGGCAACAAGGGTTGCAGTCAAAACCAATGGGTAGATTTAAGGCCAAAGGGATAAAGGGGGAATCATATTAATTCCCAAGATTGAAAAAGAATTAAAATTATTTGATTAATGTTTTTAGAGGTAAAATATATTTGTCTTGGCTGTCAAAAAGTATGGGAATCCATCAGAAGGTCATGGGTAGCTTAAGTTATAGTCAGGCCTAGAGAACAAGGTTTAGGCCTAGTTTCAAAAGAGGGTTTCTTTTCATTTCTATGTCCTAGTGAGATTTTATGATATTTGGAGCATGTTTTTATGATGTTTATAGAGGTATTTGATCCTTTTTTAAAGAAAAACTCATGATTAATCCATTTCTTAGATTGAAGATACTCAGACCCTACATAATGCATGAAAATGACCTATGTGACTAGTTTGAGATGCTTGAAACTTTCATTAAAATTTGAATGGGAAGAGAAGGTGTTCAAGTATGTTAGGGAGGGTATTTATGATTCCATTAGTATTATTATTTCATTGCTTCAACATCTATCCTTCATGAATAAATGCTAAGACCAAAATCACTTTAAAACCCTCATAAACAATCCTTAAGGACCCGATTGGGGAAATATTATAATTGAAGAATCTAGATGCAGTGGAAAGGTCATGAAAAAATTTTTAATATGTAGAGGACTCTCCAAGGACCTGAAACATGCAACTAAGGTGTACCCTAATTGTATGTATGAGGTAAAACAAAGCTTGTTTTGATATATTTATGTATTTTGTAATTATAGAAGAGTTTCAAATGATCAAACCACCTTTGGGAGAGATATTAGGAATTATTATAAGTCATAATTTCCCTTTATTTATCTATATAATCTCTTAAGTGTGCCTGCCATCCCTTTCATATCAACCAGTCTAGTGGGTAGATAGTGATACTTAGTGAAAAATGATGAAACTCCAATTGGGAAGCCTTTTAAGGCTTGATTGATGAACTTGATGACTTAGAAACTCTTGAAATGTGTCATTATTAATTTTTCATGGATCATATTGTAGAATTGGAAATGTTTTGGGTGCCAAGTGTGAGAGGTGCATGAGAAGGAGTTATTTATGACTATTTGAGATGATTGCTCATGGTCAGAGGAATAAGAATGATTGGGGACCAATCTAATGAATGTGGAAATTTGTTTTTAACCCCTCACATTTATATTAATAATTATACCTTATACTATACAATAATGAGTTAGTTTTGTGAAGTCAAATCATGAAAATAGATTCTTATGCAAGCACAAGAGCATCTATGCCACATATGGAGGAGTTAGAAAAGTTGATGGACATTTATATTTGTTTTTATTATATCACCTATCCTTAATGATTGTTATAAATCATTCTCATTTCTTGAAAAGTGTCTTAGTGACTCTTGAGCTTCACTTTCTCTCTCTCTTCTCACAATTGCTATAAATTTTGGCTTTTTTGGCTATTGTAGGGATCTCTCCACCTGGTTATGGTGAAGCCCTACCAAATTTTTGCCTTTAATTAATGAATAATGTTGTTTTACCTCATTCAAGATTTCACTAAGTGCATGTTTTGGTTGTTGGTCTTGTGCAAGTGTATTTTACTTACCTTCACATGTTACTCTTCCTAGTGCCCTATGTGAATTGAAAGCTTTCTTTTGTAGGTTGGTAGAAAGTGTATAATGTGGATTACAGATATAGTGAGTAGCTCATTAATTAGTGGTTTTAGAAGACCTATTATTTAATTCCTCCTATTTTAAGCTCTCTTCAATACCCCACTCTTGAAACATTAATGGAGAAGAGAAGTGTTGAATTGGATGAAGTGTATGTGTGGGATTCTCCTTGGTTCCAAGTGCATTGTAAGTGGTGTGAGTAGAGAAACTATTTGGTATATGACCTCCCATATATTATATATTTTTAGTTATCCTTCTCCCTTTTCACCCCCCAAAATTTAGCAATAGGCTTGAGCTATAGTGATAATCAAGGGAACTAACCCTAATCTAGAGATCCACTTCAATTTTGGGTCACCCATAGCCCTGAGGTGGTTCTATTGTGCCACTTAAATGAGGAAAGACTTGTCATCTCATCAAAGGGTGCAAGTTAAAGTGACAATGTTACATGATTTTATTTTATCTCACAATATTTCACTAGTATTCTCGCTTTGATACCTCATCTTAAATATAGTTAGAGTTTATGCAACTTAAATTACAATAAAAGCTTAAAATGTAACAAAATAATATTATTTTATTCAATAAATCATATGAGACATTTTATCCATCATTATAGAATAAATTATATAGGAGGATGATCTCCTTAATAAAAGGACTCAACATCAATTGTGAATCCCTCATATCTCTAATCCCTCCTATAATCTATCAACTTCTCCCTTAAGACTCTCTCATAATCTCTGTGTGTGTGTGTGTGTGTGTGTGTGTGTGTGTGAGTTTTATTCACAACTCTCACACACATTTTTATTATTAACCCACTAACATAATGCAATAGTAATTTTTTTAACACAAGTTTTTTGTTTTCCCTTTACTCTAGAAGTTCCATTACTAGAATAAAGGAGGGGGTATGTAGACACCTAAATATGATCATAAGTACTTGATAATATTAATTTTTGACATATATTGAACCAATTGAATTATTCCAAAATACATGCCTCTTATTTTCCATTCCACTAAGAGATCTATCTAAATATGGGATTAAATCCTCTATTCACCATCACTGATATTTAAGAATTTTAAATTCAATATTTAAACCTTTTTATATCACTCTCAGACTACCTCCAATATTAGGATAGTTATCCCTTATTTTTTAGGACAAGTCCATGCTAGGAAGACAGGTCCACTACCATGGACATTTCCACCTAGTGTATCCTAATTGTCATGCCAGTTAAAAATTACCTTCCAAATTTTAAATATTTATATGGGTCTTCTAGCATGTTTCATAAGGTCAACTATATGAAATTGTTAACAAGTTTCACTATATATACAAAACAAAGGTGATTCATTATTCCTAGCTTGACACTATCTATTAAACACTTATACACTACTCCACATTGAAAAAAATGTTCCCTATTATTTAAAAGTCAAATATCATTCACTAGGAGTAGTCAAAAGCCAAGTATGAAGCATTTCAAATAAAATTAAGAGCTAACATTGTCAAGTATCAAAGCCAAATGTTTAGCTATATATATAGTTAGGGAGTGAAATTACATAATTATTATAGATGGGAGAACTATATGCAACTTGATTCCTTCCTTAAAGTATTTTAATATTTACTAAGTAGTAAATAATCAAAAAAGATGATTGGGGTTAGCTCAAACCATTATAGTTCCCATTTTTGATATAAATTTCTAGCTCTCACAAGTACCCTTAGGTTTTCAAAGGAAAAGATAAGAACACAATAATTTATGCATCGTATCTACAAAATAAAAATATCTCATCCCTCTTATTAGATATATGTGCAATAATAAAAATGGCTAAATTTTAGTCATAATCAAAGCATACAAGTATATAGTCAACAAACATGACCAACCTATGTTGTTGTCTAGGGAGCACAATCCTATCCAAACATAGTAAGAAACCCTATTCTTGATTTTGAGCTATTAGAGTATTGTTTTAACCTAATTTTCACTATTAAATATCAATTATAGTCAACTAGAGATAAAAAAATCTAAGAATCTTATTATCGATTGTACTTATTATTTTTAGCACATCCCACTTGTTAATCTTGATTTAAAATTAGATTTATGCTTAAATATTATATATTACAATTTGAATAATATATCAATTTTTATACCTATAAAACATTATTAAATTAAAAATAGGTTAAACTATAGGGTTACCCTTTATACAGTATTATTGGTATGATTATCAATTTTTAACAACAAGCTCCATCAATCTAAAAATGGTCCACTCTATATACATTATTTTGTTGATTCAAATTATTATATCACACATGGCATTATGATAGACAATGGTTCAATCCAAAGTTTAATTACCATGTCATTTATTAATAGTAAAGGGTATAATATATGAATCTTACTTGGCAGAGCCATGGTACCTAAGAGATATGAAAGTCTTACACAAACACCAATCAATGGTTTTGCTTTTACATAACCATAAGTCCGAATACCATATTAGTATGGTTTTAATTATTTTATAGTGGAACATTTAGTCTATTACATGTATGCCCATGGCTATATCAACCGAGAACAATCCCTTACACATTATATATATGTTTCAAGTTGTGCATGTTACTAAAGTATATACTATTCATGACACACACTATGAGTTACCCATTACACATCAAAAATAATGTGAGATATTACCTAAAGTGATTCCTAATAAGAAAATAATTCAACCTAATGTAGCACATTTTATTATTTCATCACTTATAGTTATGGTTCCTATAGTTCTTATGTTTATAGTTACACTACTTTAAGTTATAACTCCTATATATTCAGATCCTCCCATCATAGATCTTCAAGTTAAAACTCATACAATTGCACCAATGAAAGATACAATACCTAATTGATCGTGTCCCATATTTATCATTCAAACCTTTCACTCAATATGTATTCGTAAGATATATGAACTTGTTAAAAGGGAGTGGGAGTTCAATGAGATAAGTTGACCCAAATCAACCCCTTGATAATTGACTACTACCTACATATCCATGTAATCTAATGAGGGAGTCTAGCCACATATAGTTCTCCCACCTAGAGTGATTTTATAATTGTGTTCCTTGATTATAGATATGCAATTATAAAATTGGCTTTGATACTTGAAAATTATAGATCTTGGCTTGCTTTTAGATACTTTAGACTTGGCTTATGACTTCCCCTAGTCATGATCTTGAATTTGGAAAGAATAGGATATTTTTTGCATTGTGAAATATTATATAAGTGATCAATAAATAGTTCTAAGCTATCAATAATAAATGGAATTTGATTTGTATTTATATTGAATCCTTTTGAAAATTTCCTTTAGCCTACATTAAAAAATGTGTAGGAAGACCCAAAAGAATATTTTAAATTTAGAAACTAGCCCTAAATTGGCACAAGAACAAGGCCACTCTAGGCAAATAGGTCCATAGTAGTAGACTTATCTTAGAGAATCAAGGACCACTATATTGAGTTGGAGGTAGTGTCAGAGTGATATAATAGATGTTTGAACATTAACTAGTAAATTTATGTGTAGTAGTGTTGGTGAACAAAGTTCAAGATCGTATATAGATAAATGGCTTAGAATAATGGCGAATAAGAGTCATGTATTTGAGCATAATTCAAGTGGTTTATGATGCATCAATAATGAGCATTGTTAAGTAATTGTGACTAAATTTAGGTTACTACAACCCTCCCTTATTATAGTAATGAAATTTATAGAGTAAAGGAGAAAGAATTAAACTTGAGTGTGTACAACACACTTTTTATTTGATAGGATACTTTAATTGTGTAGGGTACTAATTTTATAAAGCCTTGCAATGACAAATGAATTAATAATTTATTCATATTTGAAAATTATAAACTTTAAAATTTGAAAATTGAAAAGAGAGTAAGGAAAGTGTACACTTTTAAGGATATGACACCAATCTTCCTTGTAACATGTAAAAGCATAAACATTGGAGAAACATGATTACATTTTGGAGTATTTAGAGAGATGTTCATTGATGTTGAATCAATGGTGAATTGAGCATGATAAATTCCCAATTTTGAATAACTAATCAATCCCTTTAGTTAGAAATATGAATAATCCAACTCTCATGAAGGGGGAAAATTACCAAATGTACTAATCCAAAATAAGGTGGAATCATAATGGGTTTTCAAAAATTTATGCTAAGGTCATTGAGTGTCACTAGACTAGAACATAGATCACCCATAATAAAAGATGAAACCACACAATGGGTACAATAGAAGTAATACCAAGGTCATTGAGTGTCATTAAAATCAAATTTACATTACAAGTAACATGATGAATCATAATTCTATAGATAGATCTAAATTATATTTTCATGATCAAAAGAGAATGAATAATATTCATGCTACTATCATGAACATAGTACCCATATATTTGAACTGAAATAAACATTTGTCTTTTAATTTGTAAAATATATTATATTTGATGTGCATGAACCAAAATCATACCTTTTTAACTTTTAAAAATGTATATATGGTCATGAATAAGTATCATTCCCCTTGAATCTATGCCAAATTATATATAATTCCATGCATCTATAGGCTCAATAGTAATTATATGTGAAAGATGTAACTTTTGATCTTGTAACTATTTTGTAAAAACCTATGCATATGGATTCAAGTGTGTATGATTATATACTCAAGTATTTTTAAAATAAATGCATATGCATGTCATATGCCCACATAATTTGTATTAAAGTGGAAATAACTATCATTGTGTTTAATTTATGAATTAATTTAAATATTTGAAATATTTACTCGATCATAGAATATGATTTTGAATTACTTTGAATATATGAAAATATATATATTTTAAATATGTTAACCTATATTATATCCCAAATATTTATTTTTCTATTCATAGTAGCTTGGATCTCTAAGACAAGCCCTTTGTAATACCCTGCATTTGAGATGAAATATGTAGCTTGCAAGTCACTCATCTCAAAAGAAGAGTTAATTGTATCATATGATAAAATATAATAATGTAGAATCATGCCATTATGTGGAAATTATGTTCATAATAGTAATGAAATTATCATTGAAGCACATATATAACATATTGAATGTGAGGCATACAAGTGTCATATCTATCTAGATATAATAATGAGACATGTAATAAGGTAACCAGTTTTGAAGTAAACTACATAGTAAAAATACATGATATTAATCATGGTACCACTATTAAAGGTTAAAAATAACAACAAATAAAAAACATAATATCACACAATGTCATACATAAGGCCAAGAGCCACATATAAGGGACATGTTCAAATGTCAACATACAATCAAATATCATACACATAGAGCCAAGGGCCACAAGTAATGGATATGTTCAAATGTGGTACAAGAAAATATTACACACATAGGGCTAAATTACATAAACAATGGACATGTTAAAATGTCACACAAATAATATTTCACGCATACGATTGAGGGACAAAAAAAATAAATAAGAAAAGTCTAGCCTATCATATAAGAAAGTAAACAACATCGAAGGAGCATACAAATGAAAAATAGTCTACACTATCCATATGTATCAATGTTACATCATAATAAATTAAAATATTAATGTAACATGTTGGTAGTATTCTCTATAAGTCAAAGGACCAAACCATAGACAATTCAAAGTTTATTCCATTACCATAGTAGTATGACACTCCTCCATGATGATAAAATCAAAGATTTTACTAACTAGATGTTATGGTAAGAAATAATGCTTTGTGGAAATAAAAGATACATAGATTATAAAAATGGCATGTATCACATAGAAACGACCGTTGAGTTGTTTTGTATTGTGTCAATATTTATACCACGACATTGTAATATAATAACATAACGTGGAAGAGATAAGACACAAACAAGAATTATAAGAGGTTGTAGCGTAGAGTAACTCGTATAATTTATTGAGATAGTTTAATGGAAAGACATATATAGAACAAGAATTTAGAGATAAGTGTTATTGGTCATGCTAGATAAATACAACATAGATAAAATGATGAAGATAAAATAATATAAGGAAGATTAGTTAATGAAAACATTGGTGAAGAAGTTCAATTATATTTATGTTATGCCCTTAACCATTGGTGTGTCTAGGGATATGTGTGGCCGACTTGTGGCTTACATACCTCTTTTTTTTACTTGTTACATTTCTCTATGTTCTCAGATAGGTCAGCCTATGGAATAACCTTGGCTAAGTAGACTATATATAAGAGGTAGTGGTTAGTATTTAATCGTCATGTGAAGTACTTTTATATTAGTGAATTGTTGTGGAGGTTACCCCCTCAAAGTGACTTTTCTATATTATCTAGTATTCTATTTTGCTATCAATTATTGTTGTGTAATCTCTCATATTTTCTTATTCTACACAATATAAAATCATTATGTGTGAGTATCTAAGTAATATCATTACAAGTGGTATCAGAGCTTCAATTTGGGGAAGTTTCATGTGGTATTTTTCTTAGATCTAGCGAGGCATGGCTCCTCAGAGCAATGAAAGTGAAAAAACATAACTTTCAATCCAAGAAGAATTAATTTTTTATGTCAACATAGTATTGCTTGAAACCTCTTTTTTGAAACAAAAAAATTTAAATAAAAAGTATGGAATTTTTTCCCCTTAGACACTTGCATTCATTGGATTCATCTCGGTGAGATGATCACAATGGTATATTCTATCAATACATGTTTTTGGTACCAAAAATTTTACTCTAGTGTGTAAAGGTAATCATTAGATTCATTTTGACAAGGTGATCACAATGGTACCATTTCTTGGTACACTTTTTTTCAAGGTCAAAACCCTCCTAGGCTTTATTTATGGTAGGTCCTTTAACTCAGGGAAGAAAATGGGCACCAAAAACTCCTAAGACTCCTACCGATGACATGGAATCTAGAACTTCAGATCTGATGATTTCTTAGCTTCAAGAGAACATAAAAAACTTTGTAAGACATGATGAATTTGTTGTAATCCAAGATGATGTTTGAAGGATGTAAAGAGATATTAATGGAATTCACAGTGAATTACAACATATCACTATGTAATTGGCTACCCTCACATCTTAGTTTTATCCTAACAATTCTCCACCTCAACATTAAATCCTCCTCTCAATAACTCCCATGATGGTATGAAACTAATGTTTCCAAAAGTGGACATGCATAAGTTCAATTTCAAGGATCCTCTCACTTGGATTAACCAAATTGAGAATTTATTTGAGCTACATCAAACCTCTAGTTCTCAGAGGGTGATGGTGGCATCCCTGTATATAGAACCTGAGCAGTTCATTTGGTATCACTGGTTATGTCCTCAAAATAAAAATAATGGTGCTTATATTACATAGACTATTTTCACTAAGGATTTGATAGCTCATTATTAGAATAATGTCTCTGAGAACTATTTCAACTAATTAGCCAAGCTATAGTAAATAGGACCTGTGAAGGATTATATTCATCAATTTTAGAGTCTCTCTTTACAGGTGGAAAATATCACTGAGAGAAATTTGACGGATATAATTTTGGGTGGTCTCAAAGATATAATCAAATATGAGGTTTGAATGTTTATCCCAACATCTATATTATAAGCTATCCCTAAGGCACACATGATAGAAGAAAAAGATATGGTCAAAAGGAAAACTTTCACTACTAGTCATGATCACAACTTTCCAGCACCATCATTCTATAGCCCACTAGATTAACATAAAGATAAATTGAGGAGATGTGAGCTAAAGGGGTGTGTTATGATTGTGACAACAAATGGAGAAAAGACCATCATTATGCTAAAAAGAAGCAATTTTATGTTAAAGGTGCCAACGATGATGAAGATGATGCATAAGTACATAATGTGGATGTAGAAGTTCTTGAAGAGGAATATGAAGAATCTTAGCCTACTATTTCATGCCATGCCCTGTCAGGTATTATTACTCCCAAAAATCTTAAGGTGATGAGTTTCCTTAAGAAATAGAAGATCACTATCTTTATTGATTTTGGGAGCACACACAACTTCATCCACAGTAAGTTGGTTGCTCATTCGAACTATTTCATTTATCTAGCTCTAGAATTTTAGGTTATGATTATAGATGGTGGTACTATCAGCTATTTAGGAAAATGTCATAGTATTAAGTTGGACATGGGAGATCACTTATTGGATTCTCCTATGTTTGTTATTCTGATGGGTGGAGCTAATATTGTTCTGGGAGTCTAGTGGCATACCACTTTAGGCACTATTGTGATGAATTTTCAATAATTATTCATGCATTTTCATTCTAAAGAAAGGACATTTGAGATAAGAATATTAAAGGCTAAATCTCACCAACTTGTTAGCTCCCATCAAATGACAAAGATTCTCTATAAGGGTGCTAAGGGATTTGAAGCTCACTTATTTTCTATGGAAGTATAGCCAACTAAACCATCTCCACATCTTGATCTAAAATAAATAATTGATGCTAATTTCATTATTTTTGGAGACATGCCAAAATGACTTTAACCTAGTCACACACATGATCACACTATCACACTTATTCTTGGTAGTACACCACCCAAAATTAGGCCATACATGTATCCCTATGCCCAAAAAAGTGAAATTGAAAATATGGTACAAGAGATGTTGGATGTAGGAATCATTTACCATAGCAAAAGTGAATACTCTTCACTAGTTGTCATGGTGAGAAATAAAGATGACACTTGGAGGATGTGCCCTGACTATAGAGAGCTCAAAATGTACACTATCAAAGATAAGTTTCCAATTCCTATCATTGATGATTTGATAGATGAATTAAATGGTGCTCTTTATTTTACCAAATTAGATCTATGTTTTAGGTATCATCAAATGAAGATCCATGATGAAGACACACCCAAAACTGCTTTCAGGACTCATGAAGGCCATTATAAGTTTTTGGTTATGTCTTTTAGCCTAAAAAATGCACCATCTACTTTTTAGAGTTTGATGAATACTATTTTAAAGCCATTTTTGAGGAAATTTATGTTGGTATTCTTTGATGATATCTTCATTTATAGTAAAAATTGGGAAAACCATTTGCAACATGTGAAATAGGTACTCTCCATTTTGGAGTAAAATAAATTATATGCCAAACTTTCCAAATGTACTTTTGGGGCTAGTGAGGTTGAATATTTGGGTCATTTGGTGTCTTATGAAGAAGTGAAAGTGGATCCTAAAAAAATCCAAGCAATGGTGGAATAGCCAATTCCTAAAACACTCAAGCAACTTTAGGGAATTTTGGGGCTTACTAGTTACTATCATAAATTTGTCAAAAATTATGGTAGTATTGCAGCCCCACTTACCTCTTTGTTAAAGAAAGACTCCTTTTAATGGACTGATGCAGCTACTTGAGCATTTAAAAAATTGAACTTGGCTATGTGCACTACTCTAGTATTGGCCACTCTTGATTTTTCTAAGACTTTTATGGTTGAATGTGATGCATCTAGGTATGTTATGGGTGCTATACTCATGCAAGAAGGTAAACCACTGGCATTTGAAAGTAATTAACTCAAGGCTAAAAATTATTATAAGCCCATATATGAGAAGGAAATGATGGCCATTTTGCATGTAGTCAAGCAATAGAGACCTTATTTGATGGGTTGCCACTTTTAGGTAAAAATTGATCATGATAGTCTTAAATATTTTTTAGAATAAAGGTTGTCATCTGAAGAACAAACAAATGGGTAACTAAGATACTAGGCTATGATTTTGAAATAGTCTACAAAAAAGGCAAGGACAATGTGGTGGTAGATGCATTATCCAAAAAATATGAATCAGTTGAGGCATTACAATGTGCCATAACCATTTTGCGGGTAGATTGGCTAGAGGAATCACAATTAGAATGGGAACATGATAGTACTACTCACGATTTGATTCAAAATACTCAACAAAGTTTAGATGGATCTAAAAAATTCACATGGAAATGTAATGCATTATAGTACAAAAATAGATTGTACCTATGTAAGAATTCACTCCTTAAACAAAAAATCCTGTAAGAACTTTATGTAACTCCAATTGGGGCTCATTCAGGATTTTTGAAAACCTATCATAGGATCAAGCAGGATTATTTTTAAGGTCTCAAGGGGATTTCCAAAAATATGTGGCTGAATGTATGATCTATCAACAAAACAAAGGCAAAACCATCAAAACTCTAGGTCTTTTACGGCCTTTATCTATCCCTAGCTAGCTTTGAGAAGAGGTATTTATGGATTTCATTACAAGGTTACCAATATCTGATGGTCAAAATGTTATCATAGTTATAGATCATCTCAGTAAGTATGTTCATTTTTTTCATTATCCCAACCATTTGTTACTAGTACAATAGCTTTTGCTTTTCTCAATACAATTCAAAAACTGCATAGGACCCCTAAGATCATTGTTAGTGATAGAGATCCCATTTTTACTAGTAATTTTTGGATTGAGTTATTTACATGTTTAGGCACTCAATAGGCTCATAGTTCATCCTATCATCCTTAATTTGATGGACAAACTGAGGTAGTCAAAAAATGTCTAGAAGAATATCTCCATTGTTTTGTTTTTGATAAATAGGATAAATGGGTTCATTGGCTGTCACTTGCTGAATGGTGGTATAATACTTTTGTTCATATTTATTCCAAAATGTCTTATTTTGTCACACTATATGGATACCACCTTCAACCATCATTTCAAATTTTAAGGTCCATCCTAAGGTTCATATAGTTAAAAAACATATTCGCCATCAATAGGAGGTCCTTGCAAGTTTGCATGAAAATTTAGCTATGGCCTAGAATCACATGAAGTAATAAGTAGATCAAAATAGAAGTGAGAGGAATTTTGAAATTGGTGATTGGGTCTTTGTTCACTTATAGCCATATAAATATATGTCATTGAAGCAACAAAAAAAGGATAACAAGATATCCCTTAAGTATTATGGGCCTTATCAGATTTTGCAAAAAAATGGCAGTGTGGCCTACAAGTTAGATTTTCCTTCATCCACTCACATACATCTAATATTTCATGTATCATGCCTAAATAAAGTCATTGGACATAGAGTTACCATTCAAATAGAATTACCAAAATTGGATGAAGAAGGTAGAGTTATTCTTAATCCTGAGGTGATCCTTCAACATCATACCAAACAACTTCATTCTAGAGAAATTATAGAATACCTGATCAAATGGAAGAATATTATATGTGAATATTCCACTTGGGAGGATGACAAATTTATGCAACAACATCTAGAGTTTCCACAATTTTGTTTTGAAGGGGAAGGGCTTGTTCTTCCCTTAACCATTAGTGTGTCTAGGGATATGTGTGGTCAACTTGTGGCTTACATTCCTATTTTATGTACTTGTTACATTTCTCTATGCTCTTAGATAGGTCAGCCTATGGAATAACCTTGGCTAAGTCGACTATATATAGGAGGTCATGGTTAGTATTTAATCATCATGTGAATTATTATGCTATTAGTGCATTGTTGTGGAGGTTGGCCCATTGAAGTGGATTTACTATATTATCTAATATTTTATTTTTTTGTCAATTATCACTGTGTAATCTCTCATATTTTCTTATTTTATGAAATATAAAATCATTCTGTGTGAATATCCAAATAATTTCATTACAATTTATAAGATGTAAAAGAAGATATTCAAAGTGATGCAAACACCCACACCTCAACCAAAAGAGGCCTTGAGAGGAAATGAAACCTTTGGAATAATCATTATCCCCTGTTCTACTTCATAATAGCCATTTACATCCATCCTTTAGATAAAAAGATATATTTATTAGAGAATAAGTAGCAAACTGATACCAAATTCTTAAGGAAGATATAGAGAAAATAAGGGAATTTGTAAGGAATTAGGTATAAGTGTTAGGAAGAGTATACTTCCAAGAATAATTAAAAAGAGATAAAGGTCATAATAAAAATTTGGTTAGAAACATAAAAGATAAAAAAACTAAATAAATTACATAGTAATGTAATAGTAAGTACATCAAGCAATCAGGGAAATAGTGGTATCAATCTTAGTATCAAGACTCCTAACCAACCTAAGAACACTAAAATGGCACATAATAGGATGAAGTTACTATAATTTGGTAAGAATACAAAGGATGTAGAATATTTTATTTTTGTGTTAGACTTATACTGGAGGAGTTAAAATATTATGGATGAAAGGGTGATGGTATTTGATTTTGTTTAAACATTAAGGGATGACACACTTAAATGGTACATGAAGACTTACTCTAGATATGCCACTATATGGAATAATGTTCAAAAAGATTTTAAGGTGAATATTTACTACTTAGATATATTAATGGAAAGTGCCAACAAAATGAGAGAGATGATACAAAAGGAGAAGAAAATTGTAAAAGATAATGATCAACATTTTAAATCCATCATGCATAAATTAGAGGGACCTCTAAATGAGAAGTAAAAATATAATGGTTTATATATAGATTAATCCCATGCCTTATATCTAGTATGAATTCTATTTTTCAAAACATTTATAGAAACATTGGAAATAACATCATATTAGAAGCCCAGTCTTGGAGATGAGATACATATAACTCTCTAAAAGATAACATTGAAATATTAAAGCTGGATTTATAATAATTAAGATTAAAACATGAAATAAAAATGAAGGGGGATGAGTATGGGACACCTCATAGTAAACATATAGCACTGTAGACAATAATTTGGTGTACAACTTGTTATGTAAAAGGGATTTAGAGGATAAATTTCCCCCACAGTGATATGGTAAAGAGATAAGTGGAGATAAAATCAACACAACCACTGATAAGGATGACTCCACTAGTTCAATAAGCTATATATGGTGAAATTATTTATTATGTAAACTATCGAGTATATGATCAACATTCATAATACTTATGCCCCATTTTAAAAGTGGAAAAACCTTAGAATTAATTAATGTATTGAACTAATTATGGATTATTTAATAACTATAATCAAAACTACCCTGTTATAGATGTACTCATGGATGTATAAGATACCAATCAAAGTATAGCAATAATAGTACAACAAATTACACTACTACAACTACCCATGAAAAATGATAGTATACCACAACCTAGTCAATAATATCAATCACCTCTTGTAATTCAAGATTTTCAATCTCAAAATAACTAACCACAACACTATAATAACAATCAAGGAGTGTATATAGGAAGATTCTAGTGTAGTTATAGAGGAAGATACCACAAAAGGGGAAATTATGAAGGGGAAGGATACAAATAGAATTATAACCAAGGTTATAATCTAGAGAAAACCCCACCAATGTGTTAAAAAAGTATGAAGATTAGGAACATTTCTAGAAATTATGATGAAGAACCCCATATAGAGAGTGTGGATTCTATCACAAAAGAACACACGACTCATTATTGTGTCTTAAAGCAACATAATTTTATAAAAATGGTAGAATAAAAACCTAAGTATTGGAAAAATCTCCCCCAAGAAATGGGATAAACACTTAATAAAAATGCAAAAGGATAGATTATGAAAGGGCAGTGTAATGAAGTTCATTGGGAAAAATGTAAAAGGTCTTACTATGAAAGGGTGGTGGAATGGAGTTCATCATGAGAAAGAATAATAAAAAATAGTATAAGAAGAGGGAAGTTTCTCCCATAAAATAAAATAATTAGAACAAATTAGGCAATGTCAAGAAACAATAAGAGGACAAAAAGGAGGCCACAAAAGAAGACTCTCCATATTATGAATAATGATTCACAACTGAGAGTAATGATAACCACTAGAAGTGGGATGAAGAATAGTAAATCTAAATAAGTGACCATTGATTCTAATACTGGATCAAACATAGATACAAAGGGAGAAAACTTGAAATTTATGAACATGACCTAATTTTAGATAAAAGTT
Organism: Torreya grandis; assembly: GCA_037957365.1. Classification (NCBI taxonomy): domain Eukaryota; kingdom Viridiplantae; phylum Streptophyta; class Pinopsida; order Cupressales; family Taxaceae; genus Torreya; species Torreya grandis. Next base: position 628,607 of record JARHVA010005240.1, read on the forward strand.
AGAAGATAATAATAGAAAAATAAGATAGGGATGAGATTAAGTTGATCTAATTTAATGAAGATGAGGCTAGGGATATCAAGATAATAATCAAAATTGATAAATAAATAAGACTTATTAATTAAACTCACTCAATTCTATAAATATTGATACAAGCAAGAGTGATAACATCGAGTGGAGAAAAATCAAAAGAAAAATAGAAATAATGTATTTAGAACAAATCAAAAATGGGAAAATACTACGATTCTACTAAATGCCAAAATAAATGGTCAAGAAATAAATAAAACACTCTTAGACCTTGGCACAGATACTAATGTGTTACCACAAAGTGCATGGGAGTTACTAGGGAAATTGTGGTTGTATGCAGTATCATATAACATTGCCATAGTTTATGACACTTCACACTCACCAATTGGGAATTTTAATAATGTTGAAGCTGATTTTATGGGAATAAAGAAGAAGCTATATTTTGAGGTAATTGATAGGTATGATACTAAATAACTATCAATATTAAACCTAGAATAGTTTGTGGATTGTAATGGGTCATTAAATTATGAAGAGGAAGAAATCACATTCAAAATAAAATGATTAGTAGTACATTTTATGATGGAGGTAAGAATGGCAATGCCATGGTCAAAATAACTATTGCTATAAGATGAAGATAATGAGTTTGATCACCTCACTAGCATATGTAATCTAAATAAAATTATAAAATCAAAATATGATAGGAAACCTAATGATGAGGGGAAATTTTTAGTAGAATAAGAAGGAGAAACACCCTCAGGGGTTGAAATTGAAGATTTTATGTACTATGAGCTAGAAACCATAGTGTCAAATGTATGTTATATAATAAAAACACCATATAAAGGAAAAATCACCACTGCATTGGAAAATCCATTATCGTAGAGAAGAGCTCATATTGTAGAACATGTTTCACATATTACCAAAATTTACTAGCATTGAGATTTTTGATGATTATTTACAATAGATGATGAGAGTATTTTTACAAGAATAAATAAGGATGAAATCCATTAATGATACACTCACTATTACTACAGTGAGATGGTGGCACACCCATAAAGTAATCATCCACACATAAATTTTTTGATACTACTCAAAACAATGTTTGTAAAATCAAAGAGCTATTTTTTTCAAAGATCAGAAGTTAGATGGGACAAAACAACTCAAAATCACATCTTGACATATGTGAAAAGGTACGGATGACAAGAGGGGAAATTTATAGACAACCTTGGGCATAATTATTTTATTATACATTAAACACATTCCAAAAAACATGGTACATAGATCAAGAGATCTAGAAAGGAACTACTATGTGGGAATACCTAAAAATGGCTTTTTGTAGAACTTAAAAATTTTGGATTCTAGATACTAGAGTCTATCAAGCACTATAAAAAATAAAAATAATTTTTTTATTTAATACTCTACAATAAAAAAATAATTTTATAGACTAAAAACAAAATAAACAAGGTTGGGACATATGGATGATTGGGAAAAAAATGTTACAATTATAAGAAAATTACCAAAAATTATAGAAAATAATGCAAAATTAAAATATCTTGAGTATACAAAAATCTACCAAAAAATTACAAAACAAGAAGAGGACGATGAATAAAAACTAGAAAACATATCAATAGACATTGGCGAAGGAGAGAGACAACTCCTTGGCACCGCATAAGATAAAAAAATATTTATACTACCCTCTTTGTTAGAAGCACAACCAATGAGTGGGGGGGAGGTGAATAAATGTGTAAACATTTTGTTCAATTCTATTCATAATCCTTTAACCATTCAAACTAGCATAAAGATATAGTAATGCATAAAAGAGCAATGACATAAGCATGAATCAAGATATCAACACATGAACACCAAAGCTATGTGGTAAACCCTCATGGGGGATAAAATACATAGTCACATCTCTTAAAATACTATCCTATAATAAGTGAAAAAATATTTAGTGAGGCACCAACCCCACAAGGAGCTCCAACCCCTACCTAGTCAAGCACCCACTCAACTACTCTTTAGCAAGCTCCAACTTGCAAGGAGGCTACAACCCCCTTGGTAACTAAGCAACAATTCAGCCACCTCTTGAATAATTACCCACTCAGCCAATTAATCTGATTCCACATTTATCTTTTTTTCTTCTATAACTGATGATGGATTCCTTGCAATCTTTCTCACATAAATTTGCCTCTCACATAAGCACACAACTGCCCTTCTTCTTCACTCAACTAGCCCTCATAATCTACAACAGGGATAAACACAACATGATGTCAAACCTTATTATCACTTGAAAACCTATAAAATATCAAGAACCAATAAATCATAATCTTTGATAATCTCATGAAGGTCTCATAGGTCACTACTTACTACCCTTCTTCTACTCATGTCTTCAATCTTAAGCTTTCTTAGAAATACCTCTCACACTTTGCCTTTCTCAATAGAAATTTAGATAAAAAAACCTAATTTAATACATTATTATTATGTATAATCATCTCATGAACACATTTCATGGCTTTATTTCCATCCTTACCCCTCTATTCTGCTCCTCTTTATTGATATTCAATCAAGTCCTTCGCACAAGCATGACTAGACAAATAGGCCTAATTACCTTGAATTGATACAAGTTACTTGATCATAAAATTAAAAATTAATTTTATACATTCATTTAATATTTAAAATATTTTTCTGATGGTATTTATTCCCTACATTTACTTCTCCATTGAGTTCTTTTCTTTGCTTATATTCTCATGTTTCTAACTAGCTCAAATAGGCTAATTAAGCCTTACTTTTATACACATCACTTAATCTTACCCATCTTTGTCAGAAAATGACATTACCATAATTGGAAAAAAAAATTAATCCATAAATATACATGTTACATAATATAATAAATCATTACTTAAGTCGGTCATAACCCATGAGGACTAAAACTAACTTTACGCATAAAGGAGACCTAAAGCAATTAGGTCTACTCAAACCACTTGTTACACTTAGAAAAACTTTGATAAAATATACCTTAACTATACCCTTGATATCATACATATATGTCCATATCACATGTTACACAAAATCACTCCTTGAACCACACCATTAGGTCTCTTTGCCATTAGGTCTACACACATAGAAAAAATCTATCTCTCATATATGAAGCATACAATAAAATTTTCCAAATAACATAATAAAAAAATAAATTAATATATCCTAAATTACCTCATGGTAACCACCATGTTCATTTTACATCACCAAAAATGGAAACGTACCTCAAATACATTCTTGTAACATGATCACTCAGAACTGTCTACATGCTCCAAAAACATAGTCTATATATTTTGACTTTTCACACTTGAACATGGAATTATAATGAATATAAATGAATTTCAATTAATGTAATAATTTTTTTAAAAACCTTTATAATAAATTGACCATTCAAATTAGTGCAAAATGACTCAAAAACATCATTCTCACACACACATAGAAAGTTGCTTGTAGCACCAAAAATATAGTCATGAACAACATTGTCTTTATCACTTGTAATGGTAATTACATGACTTATAATTCAAATTTATAGTGTCTATATGAACTCTAGTTTAACCCAAAAAATATATATCATATGTGATGATGTCAAACATTGGTTTTTCATATCAATTTTTCAAGCTACTCTCTTACTTTTCTTGCACAACCAGATAGGTCATTTTGCCTTTCATGTTTAAACATATTAAAATGAATTTCCATATTCCATAAATCATTTGTGGGATATTTATGTCCTAAAAAACAACATAATATTAATTATATTCTTCATCTAGGTGTATATATCCTCCAACTCACCATTCTCATAAACTTAATCATAACTATTATTTTGTCTCAAAACATAGTTTCTCTCTCTAAATGATTCTCTTAAGATAGAAGACACATGTTTCTCTTTCCAAATGATCAAATGACACACTATAACTTCACCAAGACATATATGTATGCCTCACCACCTCTTATTTTTCCTCATTGACCTTCATACATGCCATATATTCTCCAAACTATAAAATTGACCTCATACCTCCATTAGACCATGCTAGGTCTCTTTACACACTTGATCTAGAACCACCATTCATGTTTAGACCTTGAATTCCTCTTTTACATCTCTCAATACTTAATCAACATTTAATATATACTTTTACCATTCTCACACATTACATTGTATATCTTCAATCTCAAACACATCTATTGTCATCATCACCATACCTCATCATGCCTCATTCATGCTTAAGGACTAGGCCTTCAAACATATATAATATGCACCATATCACTTTAATAAATTCAAGACACCTACTATATATCATTACTAAAACACTTTATCATGCCAAATCTCACTCACTTTACCAAGATTCATTATACATGTCTTCACCAAGATAAGAGTAGGCTTTGTGAATACCTCACTAGACTATGCTTCTCCATAAGATCACTTCTAGAACATGAATGACACTCCATTGTCTTACTCAAATCCATAATATAAATATCAAATAGTCAAACACATATCAATGAACACTCTCACCTTAACATAAATGACATGATAAAACACATGACATCAATGATAACTTACAATAATATCCCCCTTTATCATTGATGTCAAATCACATTGATAAAATAGTTCAAGATGACTATCCTTTCAACAACAAAATTCTCCATCAATATGATATCTCTCCCCCTTTGAAATTAATGAAAAAGGGTCTTTGAAACTATCATATTGTATTTTCACTCTCACATGGTCATTTATACACAGTCTTCTAATCCTTGTACCTGACCACTCATAGAACAAGCAAGTTCCCCCTTTATTCATGCATATTTATTTTCAAGCTTCTCAAGAGACCTAAGTTATCTCCCCATAAATCCATGTTCCATCTAGATCATGTCATGTGATTTTAAACAAAGTACATGTATAATTATTATAATAAATATCATACCTTGATCGAAGATAACATCACCCACACATGGGCTGCCAATGATGATCACCAAACCTATTCAAGATACTTCATTAAGCCACCCTTTATTGTCATGCAACACTTTCCCAAAACTCAATAATTATTCACCATGATTCCTATTATGGATAAGTGTCTCCATGAAACCTAATAGAGAGACCCCATTTCATATAGGTTAGAACAAAGTGAACTTAGAGGATGCCCACATTACCTATTTTACCTCTTTGATCATATTGCACTTATTATAATGAGTACTTTCATTTATAATCCTTTTAGGCTTGTAAACCTTCTTTGACTTAGTATCCTAAACATCCATGATGTTTTTCACCTCCTCAAATATTTCAGCAATCTTACTTTCCAAATCATTATCATTAGAAGCTAACAATAGGGAGTCTTGACAAGAATCATGATCATCTATAAAAAGTGATTATTTCTTTATTATGAAAAGTAATCCATGTTCACTCTTGGGCCCAATATGATCTACCCTTACTAAATTTGGTATCCATACCCATGTTTGACCTTTCTCATGAACTCTATAAGCTCCATATCTCTTAACATGATGTGAGAATCTACTTACTTCATTTGAACAAAATATAACAATGTGACCAATCTTATGACAATGAAAACAAACAACCTCACTCATACCTTTTTCTTGATGAAGACTATAAACTCCATTTGACTAATTACTTCTCCTCATATAATCTCTTGATCTATGACCAAAATGACGACAAATAAAATAATGGCCATGAAAATAATTGGGATACCTTATTGAATTGGGATGTTTGATTGGTTTATTCATGTTTAACTTATTTTTTATATCCTTATTAACTTGTTCTAACTTCCCATGATCTTTTTAAAACTTGCTCACCTTGACTATGAGATACTCATGCTAAACATTCAAGGAACCTAGCTTAGTCTTCAATAGATCATATTCAACTGATTTTGATCTCAACCTTACATTATCAATATATACATGTTGTTTGAAACCCTTGATGATATTTTCACTATCTTTCTCAACCTCAACTAACTTGAATGTGAGTTGTTCTAAATCTATTTTGAGTTGCTTGTTTTTTAATTCTATTGAGATTAGGATTACAATTATAACCCCTAACTGATCCTTGATGATCTTATCATCTCTTGTGGTATATTTGGATATGTCACCCTTGAAATTAAATATATTATCCTTAATTTATTTTTTTTAACTAAAAGAGGGGTAAAAATTTATTAAAAACGCAGAAAAAAATAGTTACATACAATTATCCTGGTCCACCAGTTGAACCAGTTGCAGATATAGGCTTCTGGGAAGCATATTAATATCCGAAATGTTCCAAGAGGGGCCCTTTTCTGAAGCCCATTTAGCAAGACAATCCGCAACATAATTCCACTCACGGGGAATGTAATTAAAAGAAATCGAATGCAAGGAAGAACTAACTTGGAAAATCTCCTGAATAATCACATTAAGATGCCAATCAACAATACCAGGCTTACCTCTATTCAGCAAGTTGATAACAATTTGAGAATCTGATTCACAGACAATATTGCTCCAGCCATTACAACAGCAAGCTTTCACCGCCTCCAAAATTGCCGAGGCTTCCATGACATTGTTGGAATGCTTACCTTTATAGACCGAGAAGAGGAAGAGGATACCTCCAGCACTATTCCGTCCCACTCCACCAATGCCAGCATCCCCTAGATTGCCCCGAGAGGAGCCATCAACATTAATTTTGATGACACCATCCACAGGAGGATTCCATCAGCCCTCTCTACAAACAGGACGCACAAGGCAACTCTTACCACGTCCCAGCATACAGCCATGATCAGTATTGTGCCTCAAGTTTGGCGTCAGCCCTAGGTGCTCACAAATGGATGCATCTTCAGGGTCAGTCCCCTGCACCCAAACACATTTAATAGCCATAGTTTCTTGAATTGACCTGAGGACTTGCGCCTTTAGAATCAGCAATTCCAGTTGGATGCCTCTGAAGAGTCTTCGGTTCCTTTTAATCCACAGATTCCATAGAATAAAGGAGGTACCCATAGACCAGGCGCTTTGGAGAAATGAATTCTTAGTAGGACTTTGACCAAGGCGTCCCCAAAAATCAACAAGAGAATGGGCATGCCAACAGGGCAGCCTCCACGCATTCCACCACCAATGCCACAGCTGCTTAGCATAGTTACACTGGAAGAAAATATGAGTAGCAGTTTCCTCATTACTGAAGCACAACACGCACCTGGACGGTCCTTGAAAACCTCTCTTACAGAGGTTATCCTAGGTGAGACACCTGTTGTGGGTGAGCCGCCAGAGGAAGAAATTACACTTTGGCCAAGAAACCTGATTCCATTTTTTTTTCCCCCAGGCAAACTGATCTCTAATCAGGAATTGACCAGTCAGAGCACGGTACCCAGCCGACACAGAGTAATGCCCAGAGTCATCACCTCCCCACGCAAGAACATCTCTCCCTTGGAGGGAACTACAGCGTCTAGAAGCCAGGATGAAAGCTAACTCCCTCCTATCTTCCTCAGAGCCCCCAGGCGGCCAATCAGTAGAATACTTCCATCTGTAGCCAACAGTAGTTCCCAAATTAAAAACCTCTTTAAAATGCTCCACCTTATGCCACCCTGCCGACTGGAAAGAAGCTCCTGAAACCCGTAAATGCGGGTGCGACAAAAATAGCGGAGGTTCACCATCCCAAGAGTCCGTCCAAAAGAAAGCATCCTGCCCACTACCATAGACCCAAAACAAACTGTGTTTCACCAATTGAGCCCCCCGCTTAAGCGTATTCCACACCATGGACCCTCTGCCCTCCAGAGGGAGCCTGGAAATATCATGGGTATCCACACCCGGGAAGTACTTATGCGACAGAACCCGAGCCCAAAGAGACGAAAAACAAGAGCACCATCTCCAGTAAAGCTTGGTAGCCAGAGCTTGACTAGCCAGAATAGTAGAGCGTAAGCCAAGGCCCCCCTCCATCTTCGGCCTGCAGACTCTATCCCAATTAATGAGGCTCCACTTGCTGCTCTGTAAATTACCGCTCCAGAGAAATTGCTGAGAAAGGGAATCAAATTCCTTCAGGAAGTAAACCGAGGCAGCCTGCACCATACTACGGTATATCGGGAGTGCCTGAATAACTGATTGGAGAAGCGTCACACGCCCCGTAGTGGACAGCCATCCATGAGTCCAATGACTCACCTTAAGCCTCAACTTATCCAGAACATTCTACCAAAACAGTCTAGGCTGCCTTCCCACAACAATGGGGATGCCGAGATAAGTAACAGGGAGGCTCTGAGTCTGGAACCGCAGTATTGTAGCAATCCTTCTCTGAATAAGCTCTGGGGTATTAAAAAAGAAGATAGAAGACTTTAGCTCATTAATTTCCTACCCAGAGGCAGCCAAATAAATGTCCAGAGTGTGACGGAAAGTCAGCGCTTCTCTTATACGAGCTCTCCCAGTCAAAATGGTGTCGTCAACAAATTGTAAATGAGTTAGAGCAGTAAGCCCCTCACCCCAGATCCATCCCTGTAAGGCATTCGAAGAGGCGCGGTGTTTGATGAGCCTACCAAGCCCCTCAGCCAGCAAGATAAACAAGTATGGGGACAAAGGATCCCCCTGACGGAGCCCTCTGGAGGCCCCGAAAAGCTCAGAAGGTGTCCCATTGATGAGGGCCAAAAATGAGGGCGTCGTGATACAGCTCATCACCCATCGGATCCATTCCTGGTTAAAACCAAGCGCCATAAGAACTTTTTGCAAAAAACTCCAGCTAACTCTATCATAAGCTTTGGCAAGATCCAGCTTGATAAACATTGCACGCTCCTGGGACGTGCTCATAGAATGGATGGCTTCGGAAGCTATAACAACTCCATCCAGAATTTGCTTACCGGCCACAAAACCTCCTTGTTCCTCTGAAATGAGCCCGGGGAGAAAAACTTTGAGTCTCAGCGCTATGAGCTTAGTAATGATTTTATACACAACATTGCAAAGTGCAATGGGTCTAAACTCATCCAACAGAAGGGGCTGCTCCTTCTTCAGAATCAGAACAAGAAAAGTAGCGTTAAGAGCCTTAAGCATTTCCTTGGTATACGATTCCAGAATGACATCCAACAGGTCCTGCTTGATGATGCTCCAAAATTCTTGAAAAAATTCAACCGGAAAGCCATCCGAGCCGGGAGCTTTACCTCTCTTCATGCTGAAAACCACCTCTTCAACCTCGGCCATCCCAATAGGACGCATAAGAAACTCATTCATATCCATAGTGACCAGCTGGGGAATGCAAGAGAGGACAGTAGTTTCAGCTCCTTTGTCAGTCACAGGGTCTCTAGAAAGGAGAGCCGAAAAAAACCAAACAACTTCCTCACTGATAGATTGTGAAGAGGCCAAACGATTTCCATGCTGAGAAACAAGAGAAGAGATGACATTTCTATTTCTCCTGGCTTGAACCGACTTATGGAAAAAGGTAGTATTTTTATCTCCCTCCTGAAGCCAGTCATTCTGAGCCTTTTGTTTTCAATAAATTTCTTCCCTTAACTCCCACTCCACAAGAGAGCTGGCAGCTCTTACCTCCTCCTGACTCAGCTCTTCCGAGAGGCCAAAGTCTCTAATTTGTCTAGTAACAATAGCAAGCTCATCCTGCGCCCTCTTCCTCATGCCATGTAAATTGCCAAAGCAAGTTCTATTCCAAATCTGCAGTTTTCTCTTGACATACTAGAGTTTTTTGAGGAACGAATACATGACAGTACCATGATTCGGTCCCCCCTACTGCCACCACTGACCAATATAGTCCTGGAGGGAAGAATCACGTAGCTACATCTGTTGAAACTTAAAAGGGGGTTTCTTAGGTCCCTCAATAAGATTAATGGACAACATGATGGGCCAATGGTCTGACCCATTCCAATCCAGGATATCCAAGCTAAGAGAGAAGGCGCTAGACCTCCAGAAGCAGGAGACCAAAAATCTATCCAACCGCTCTGCTATAGCAACATTGTCCATTCTTCTGTTACTCCAGGTAAACATCCCATTGGAGGGTCTAACATCAGAAAGATGTAGGAGCTCAACATTGTTGCGGAGGCAATCAGAAGAGGGGCCAAGGTGGGGCAATCCACCTTTTTTCTCCTCCAAATTCATAACAGCATTAAAGTCCCCCGTAACAATCCACGAAAGGAACGGATGGCAGCTACGAACATACCGGATATGCTCCCAAATCTGGAATTGCTCGTCTAAGTCAACAGGTGCATAAACATTAGTAACAAGGATCAATTCCCCTGTTTCAAGGGAAGAGGCAACCATGGAAAGGGTGGAGATGCAAGTAAACCAATGAAGAGGCAAGATCTTACGCGGATCCCAGCACATTGCTAAACCCCCAGAGCTTCTCATCGCTCCCACACCTTGAAAATGGCCCAAAAACCAGATTTTTGGCATACAAGCAAACAGTAAATCTATTGACAATTTCGTTTCCTGGATACAAAGGATATCCGGAGAGTGATCTAGCACAAGCCTTCGAGCAGCCAATTGTCTAGGGCGACTGTTCAAACCCCTCACATTCCAAGATAAGACAATCATTGAGGGACAAGGGGGAAGTGTTCATCTAAGGTTTTAACCACCCCTGATTCCACAAGTAAATCACCTGTAATTTTAATTTTCTCTAAGTCCTTTCTACGCCCTGCCTTAGAGGGAAAGGAGGAATTAGCTTTCTTGAAAGGCCTTTGCGCCAGGCCAAGCGAAGAAGAAGTGCTCTTATCTTTCCTACCAGCATCAACCTCCTTAACTAAATCAGCCCATTTCACTTCCTTAACTAGATTTTCATTTTCAAATTCATCTATGCCTGCAGTGGGTCCCATAGAGTTGTCAGGGGTCGGCAAAGAAACCATTACCTAATCCAGAATCGGCCCTAAACCTTGCTGGTCTGTCTCAAGAGCATCCTCTATATCCTCAGCTGGAATGCCATCCTCAATGGCCATGTTATCAAGAGCTTCAAACCTATTAAAACCCATGTCCAATTGCCTGTCAACATTTTTGCACTTCTGTCCTCCTCCTCTTGAGCGATGCCTAACAGTAGTGAAACCTTCCGTATCCATATTAGCATGATCCATAGACCCTTGCGCCAAGCTATCAAAAACAATTGGGTTCTTCCCTTTAACTACTCTATCTGATTGGGTTTTAGCCTGAGCAGAATTAGCCTATTTATTCATTCCCCTGCCGGACCCTGTTGAATGGGGAGTAGCAGGTGCGTGGAAAATCTCTCTGTCTTTGACAGCCTGTGGGCATTGTCTATGTAGGTGGCCATAGACATGACAAATACGGTATCTGAAAGGGATAGATTCATAATCTATCTGTTGAATCCAGGACGAGGATCCCAAACAAATTTCCAAGGAATCCGGTAATGGATAATTTAAATCAATGTCCACACACACACGGGCATAGGAAATTACCTTTCTTTCCAGTGATTGATGAGCAATGGCTGTCGGCATTCCCAGCATGGCAGCAATTTGCTTGAGAATATCCTCTCTCCAATATTCCAGTGAAAGTCATGGAAAACGGACCCAAACCGGAACACAGGCCAGAAGTTCATCAGCTGAGTTGAACCCCGCATGCCAGGGTTTAAGAAAAAGCCCCACACGATCGTAAAAATATGGACCTCCCTCAAAAACCTGATTACAGTCTGAGACAGAGGAAAAATTGACCAAAAAATAGCTGTTACCAGCCAACATGATGTCAAAGTCTCCATCAATGTGCCAAGTCCTGCGAATCTAGGCATCTAGAGCAGTCAAGGAGATTCTTATACCCAAAAATTTGTAGATAAGTGTGTGAGCAGAGAGATACCCAACATCTTCTTGCACAGCTTTAGGGGAAATCACCACCACCGGCCTGTCCTGCCTTCTCAACAGGCATCCATTCACTTTGCTGAGCTTAGAGTGCTCACTTAAAAAACTTGCTTTCTGATTTCCAGCTTGCGCCCCAGGTAAAGAGTTGTTTTGCCTGGGGCCAGTCAAAGGACTGATCACCTCTCCACCATGTCCACGTAGCACTCCCTCCATTGCACCCTTTTTCATCCTTAATTTATTTAACCACTAATTTCAAATCTTGATTTTATTTCCTTAGTTGCTTAGCTATTTTGTGCTTCTAGGATCACCCATAAGCTATCAAGTCTCCTCTAAAGGACATGATATGATACTAATTATTGGAATAACAACCAATAAGAGGGGGAGGGGATGAATTATTATGAAAAAATTTAATTAAATTCCATTCACCATTTTATCCATTCAAACTAGCATAGATATATAACAATGCCTAGAAGAATAATCACATAAGCATGAAGCAAGATATCAACACATGAAACCAAAGCTATGTGGGAAAAACTCATGGGGGATAAAAACCAATATCACACATATTTTAATACTATCATATAAGTAATTAAATAATATTTAGTGAGTAAACAACCCCAAAAGTAACTCTAAAACCTACCTAGTCAAGCACCCACTCAACTAGTCTTTAACAAGCTCCAACTTGTAAGGAGGATACAACCCCTAGGTAACAAACCACAAAATCAAACACTAATTGAATAATAATTAAATAAAACAAGTAATATTATTCCACCTTGATATTATTATCTTCTACAATTAATGATGGATACCTTGTAATCTTTCTCACACAAATCTGCATCTCACATAAGCAAACAATTGCCCTTCTTCTTCTTCCTTCAACTAGCCCTCATAATCTGCAACATGGATCAACAAAACATGATATAAATCATTATTATCACTTAAAAATCTTCAAAAAATCAATAAAAAATCACTTATAATATTTTATAAGCTCATGAAGCTCTCATAGGTCACTATTCACTATCCTTCTTCTACTCATGTTTTCAATCTTAAGCTTTCTTAGACATACCTCTCAGACTTTGTATTTCTCAATAAAAATTTAGGTAAAAAACTAGTTACATAACCTATGATTATTTATCATCATCTTATGAACACATTACATGGATCTATTTCCATCCTTGCTCCTCTATTCTTTTCCTTTTGATTGATATTCAATCAAATCCTTTGCACAAGCATGGGTAGACAAATAAGCTTAATTGCTTTGATTTGATACAAGTTGCTTGATCATCACCTTAAGAATTAATATTATAAATTCATGAACTATTAAAAATACTATTTTTATGTTCTTAATTCCCTACCTCTACTCCTCCATTGATTTATTTTCTTTGCTTATATTCTCATGTTTCTAATTAGCTCAAATAGGCCAATTAAGCCTTGTTTTTATTCACATCACTTGCTCTTACCCATCTTGGTCAGCCAAGGATATTATAATGATTAGATAAAAATTGTAATATATAAATATAAAATTTACATAATATAGTCAATCATGATGTGGTCATAACCCATGAGGTTTAAAACGACCTTTACACCTAAAGGAGAGCTAAAGTAATTAGGTTTACTAACCACAAGTTACACTTAAAAAACCATTGAACATGTTAGGTCTCTAAAAATGCATGAAACAAATCAAATATACAGTAAATACACCCCTGATATCATCCATATAGGTCCATACCATCTCTTAGACAAAATCACTCCTTGAACCACACAATTAGGTCTCTTTTCCATTAGGTCTACACACATAGAAATTTTTTGTCTCTCATATCTGAAGTATATAATAAAATTTTCAAAAAATATTAATAAAAAAACACATTAATATATCATAAATTACATCATGGTCACCACCACATCACCAAATGGATAAAAAAACCTCAAATATATTCTTGCAAGACCACTCATAACTGTCTACAGTCTCCAAAAACATAGTCAAAATCTTTTGACTCTTCACACTTTTAACATGAACTTGTCATGAATATAAATGAATTATAATTAAAATAAGATACATATTTAAAACCTTAATAATAATTGGATTCTTCAAATTAGGGTGAAATGACTCAAAAACATCATTCACACATACATACAAAAAAAAAGTTGCTTGTAGCACCAAAAATATAATCATGAAGAAAAATGTATTTAACAATTGTAATGGTAATTAAATAGTGTATAATTCACATTTATAGTTTATATATGACATATAATTCAATATTTAATAGATATATCATATGTTTTGATTTTAAACAATGGGTTTTCAAATCAATTTATCAACCTGCTATCTTACTTTTCTTGCATAGTCAGATAGGTCATTTTGCTTCATGTTTCAACATCTTAAATTAGTTTCCATATTTCATAAAGAATTTTTAGGTTATATAGGTCCTAAAAAATAACATCATATCCATTAGATGCTTCATATAGGTGTAGAGATCCTCCAACTTACCATTCTCACAAACTTACTTAGAATTGTAATTCTTCCTCAAAACACAGTCATGAAGAATGTGACTTCTAACATATATATAAAAACTTTAAATCCACAATAAATATATGGTTATAAAATTTATGACCTTAGGTTCATCATAAAATCCATTAGGCATATTCTATTAGTCTTCAAATGTTTATAAACACTTCTTCAAAAATCTCACTCTATTTTGCCATAAATGTAAAAAAGTTCAACTTTGACAATAAATAAGTACAATTATACCTACTTTAATGAATAAATTAAAATTTTAGGTTGTTAATTAAGGGATATAATTCAAATTTTATTTTAATACCATTCCAAAATTATCAATATTTTGGTCTCTACATGCATTTCTTTACACACTAGTTTTTATGGTTTTTACCACAATTAAAACCTTTGACTTTGACCTATAATAAATGAAATTATATATATATTTATGACATTAAACCACATGGAGGATCATATTCATGTAGTTTACACAAACTTTTCATTTTTCACCATCTTTATTTGAATATTATTTTGCCTTATATAAGCATTTCTTTGCTCACTGGTCCAATGCACACACAGAGTCATTTGAAATCCAACATTCATAATTTTGAATTTCAATAGCTATTTCTCGAGGCTTAAATTTGGTGGTCTCTGGCACATCAAAGTCTACTAGGGAAAATTTTGAGGTTTATAACTTGAGATAAGAAACACTTCAAAACACCAAATTTATAGGGAAGGATATTGTCTCTAAGAACATGTCCATATTTTAGTTTGACTAGTGTTGACTTTTTGAGTATCTATAATAAGTGTACCAACTTGTTGGGTTATTCCTATCTCCATGACATGAATTCATGGTCTAGCTTCTCTTAAGCTAGAAGATGCATGTTTCTCTATCCAAATGATCAAATGACAAACTAAAACCTCACCAAGACATCTATGGATGCCTCACAACCTCTTATTTGTTCTCACTAACCTAAACACATGCCATATACTCTCCAAACCATAAAATTGACCTCATACCTCCATTAGGCCATGCTAGGTCTCTTTTCACACTAGACCTAGAAATACCAATCATGCTTATACCTTGAATATACCTTTAATTCCTCTTGTAATACTCTCAATACTTCATCAACATGTCATATATACTTATACCATGGTCACACACTACATTGTATATCTTCAAGCTCAAACACATATATTGTCATCATCACCATACCTCATCATGCCTCATTCATGATAAATGACTAGGCCATCAAATAGAACTACTATGCACCATATCACTTTGATAAATTCAAGAGAAATAATGTAACTTATTACTCACACACTTTCTCATGCCAAAGCTCACTCACTTTACCAAGATTCATTATGCATGTCTTCACCAAGACAAGACTAGGCTTTGTGAATACCTCATTAGACTATGCTTCTCCACAAGATCACTTCTAGAACATCAATAACACTCCATTTGCTTACTCAAAGCCACACTATAAATCTCAAATAGTCAACCACATATCAATGACCAATCTCACCTTGATGTTAATGGTATTCTCAGACACATGACATCAATGACAAATTACAACAATCTCCCCCTTTATCATTGATGGTAAACCACATTGATGGAAAACACACTTAAATTTGACTATCCTTTCAACAAAAAACTTTTCCATCAATCTGATATCTCCCCCCCAATTTAACATTAATGATAAAGGATCTCTATAACTATCATCTTGTCTTTTCACTCTCACCTAGTCATCCATACATAGTCCATTGATCCTTGGAATTGACCACTCAAAAAACAAGCAAGCTCCCCCTTTGTTCATGAATAATTAGTTTCAAGCTTATCAAGATATCTAATTTATCTCCCCATAACTCCATTTTCCATCTAGATCATGTCATCTAATTGTAAACAAAGTACACGTACAATTCTTAAAAGAAATATCATACCTTTATTGAAGATAACATCACCCATGCATGGGCTACCAATGATCATCACCAAAAATTTTCAAGATAATTCATTAGGCCACCCTTTTATTATCATGAAACACTTACGTAAACCTCAATAAACATTCACCATGATTCCTCTTACAGATAAGTGTCTCCATGAAAACTAATAGAGACACCCCATTTCATAGAGGCTAGAATAAAGTGAACTTAGAGGATACCCACATATTCTCTCTTGACTCCTTGATCATCTTGCACTTATTCAATTTATTTATTTGATTTAGAATACTTTTAGGCTTGTCAATGTTCTTTGACTCACTATCCTCAACATCCATGATGTTGTTCACCTCCTCAAATCTTGTAGCTGTCTTACTTTACAAATCATTATCACTAGAAGATAACAATAGAGAATATTAACAAAACTAAGGATAAAATATAACAAGTTATTCTTTCTCTATTATATCAAGTAATCCATGTCCACTCTTAGGCCCAATCTGATCTGACTTTACTAATTTTGGTCTCCATACCCATGTTTGACCTTTCTCATGAACTCTATAAGCTCCATATCTCTTACCATGACTTGAGAACATAATTAATTCATTTGGACATAATATATTAATGTGATCAACCTTATGACAACAAAAATAAACAATCTCACTCATACCTTTTGATTTATGAAGAATGTGAACTCCCTTTGACCAATTACTTCTCCTCATAAAATCTCTTGCCCTATGACCAAAATCATGATAAAAAAAGAATGGCCATGAAAATAATTAGGATAACTTATTGAATTTGGATATTTTATTGGTTTATTCATGTTTCCCTTCTTTTTTTCATCCTTCTTAACTTGGTCCAACTTATCATGATATTTTTCAAAATTGCTCACTTTGACTATGAACTACTCATGGTCAACTTTCAAGGAATCTAACTCAGTCTTTAATATATAATATTCAACCTAATTTGATATCAAACTTGCTTTAGAAATATATAAATTATTTTTGAAACCCTTGATGATATTTTCACTATCTTTCTCAACCTTAACCAGCTTTAATGTGAGCTGCTCCAAATCTATTTTGAGTTGCTTGGTTTCTTCTTCTATTGAGCTTATGATTTAAATTACAACCCATAATTGATTCTTGATGATATTATCATTACTTGTGGACTATTTGGTCATGTCACCCTTAAAATTACATATATCATCCTTAATTTATTTGATCACATGTTTTAAATCTTGAATTTCTTTCCTTAGCTACTTAGCCATTTTATGCTTCTAAGATCACCTTCAAGCTATTAAGCCTCCTCCAAAGTACCTAATATGATACCAATTATCAGAGGCAAAACTAATAAGAGGGGGTGGTAAATTAGTATGAAATAATTTCATTCAATTCAATTCTTTATTATTTAACCATTCAAAGTAGTAGATAGATATAACAATGCATAAAAGAGCAATCACATAAAAATGAATCAAGATATCAACACATAAACACTAAAGCTATTTGGGAAACCCTCATGGGGAATTAAACCAATTGTAACACATATTTTAATATTGTCCTATAATAAATGAAATAATATTTATTGAGGAACCAACCCCATAAGGAGATCTAACCCCTACCTAGTCAAGCACCCACTCAACTAGTCTTTAACAAGCTCCAACTTGCAAGGAGGCTACAACCGCTTAGGTAACCAAGAACCAACTTAGCCACCTCTTGAATAAGCACCCAATTAGATAAGTAATATAAAACCACCTTGATATTTTTTCCTTATAAAAGTGATGATGGATACCTTTCAATCTTTCTCACATAAATCTACCTCTCACATAAGCACACAACTGCCCTTCTTCTTCATTCAACTAACCTTCATAATCTGGAACATGGATCAACATAACATAATATAAAAACTTATTATAAATTTAATACCTAAACAAAATTAAGAACACATCATTTATAATATTTGATAATCTCATTAAGATCTCATAGGTCACACTCACTACCCTTATTCTACTCATGTCTTCAATCTTAAGCTTTCTTAGACATACCTTAACACTTTTCCGTTCTCAATATAAATTTAGATAAAAAACTAATTGAATACCATTTTATGATGTATAATAATCTAATTAACACTTTTAATATATTTATTTACATCCTTACTCCTCTATTTTACTCCTTTTTATTGATATTCAATCAAATCCTTCGCACAAACATGACTAGATAAATAGGCCTAATTTCATTGACTTGATACAATTTCCTTGCTCATCACATTTAGAATTAATATTATAAATTCATGAAATATTCAAAATAATATTATTATGGTCTTAATTCTCTACCTCTTCTCCTCCATTGAGTTCTTTTCTTTGCTTATATTCCCATGTTTCTAACTAGCTCAAATAGACCATTTAAGCCTTGATTTTATACACATCACTTGTTATTAACCATATTTTTCATAAAATAAACTTAAAATAACTGGATCACACTTTTAATAGATAAATATACACATTAAATAATATAATAAATCACTACTTGAGTCGGTCATAACTCATGAGGACTAAAACCACCTTTAGGCCTAAAGGAGACCTAAAGAAATTAGGTCTACTCAAACCACATGTATCATAATATATGTTCCTACCACCCATTAGACAAAATCACTCCTTGAAACACATCATTAGGTCTCTTTGCCATTAAGTCTCCACACACAATTTTTTTTTATCTCTCATATTGAAGCATAAAATCAAAATTTCCAAATATCCTAATAAAAAAATACATTAATAGATAATAAATGACCTAATGGTCACCACCATGTCCATTTTAAATCACAAAATAGGGAAAAACACCTCAAATACATTCTTGCAACATGACCACTCAAAACTATCTACAGTCTCCAAAAACATAGTTAAGATATTTTGAATTTTTACATTTGAAAAAGGACTTATAATGAATATAAATGAATTATAATGAACATAATATACATATTTAACACATTAATAATAAATTTATCCTTAAAATTAGTGCAAAATGACTTAGAAACATCATTCTCTCTCACAGACACATAGAAAGTTGCTTGTAGCACCAAAAATATAGTCATGAAGAACATTATATTTATCAATTTTAATGGTAATTAAATGAATTATAATTAAAATTTAAAATTTATATATAAAATATATTTCAACCTAAAATAGATAGATCATATGTTCTGATGTCAAACATTGGTTTTTTAGATCAATTTGTCAAGTTACTCTCACTTTTCTTGCACAACCTGATAGGCCATTTTTACTTTCATGTTTTGACCTATTATAATGACTTTAAATATTATATAAATCATGTTTAGGTTATTTAGGTCATAAAAAACAACATAATATCCATTATATGTTTCATCTAGGTGTAAAGATCCTCCAACTCACCATTCTCACAAACTTACTTAAAACTGTCACTCTGCCTCAAAACACAGTCATGAAGAATGTGACTTATATCATAAATAGAAAAACTTTAAAGAAAATATAAATATATGGATAAAAACTTTATTACCTTAGGGTCATAATAAAATCCATTAGGCATCTTATATTAGGATTCAAACACTTTAAAATATTTCTTCAAAAAGTTCACTCTTTTCTGCTAGAAACTACAAAAAACATTCTCAACTTTGACAAGTAATAAGTTCACTTGTGTGGAATTTAATGAATAAATTACACTTTTATGTTGTTAATTATGTATTATAATTCATTATTTATTTTTATACCATGCAAAAATCTCAATATTTTGTTTTCTACATGAATTTATTTGCACACTAGTTTTTATGGTTTTTATCACAATCAAAACCTTTGACTTTGACCTAAAATAAATTAATTTGTATGGAAATTTAGGACATTACACCACCTATATTATGATATTCATGGAATATACTAAATTTTTTCTTTTTACACCAACTTTATCTGACCAATATTCTTCCTTCTATAAGCATTTCTTTGCTCACTGGGCCAATGCACACACACAGTAATTTGAAATCCAATGTTCATATATTTGAATTTCAATAGATATTCCCAAGGCTTAAATTTTAAAGTCTCTATCATGTCAAAATCTACTAGAGCAACTTTGGAGGTTTATAACTTGAGATAGGAAAAAATTCAAGACACCAAATTTGTAGGGAAGGATCTTGGCACTAATAACAACATTTCCTTATTTTAGTTTGACTAGGGTTAAATTTCTAAGTATTTTAAATAAATTCACCAAATTACTCAATTATTCATACCTCCATGATGTGCAATGATGGTTTGGCTTATATTAAGCTAAAATATGCATGTTTCTCTTTGCAAATGATCAAATGATAACCAAAACTTTACCATGGCATCTATGGATGCCTCATAACCTCTTCTTTATCTTCACTAACCTGCACACATGCCATATACTCTCCAAACCATAAAACTAACCTCATACCTCCATTAGGCCATGCTAGGTCTCTTTTCACACTATACCTAGAACTACTAGTCATTATTAGACCTTTAATATACCTTGAATTCCTCTTGTACTTATTTCAATACTTCATAAACATGTCATATATACTTGTACCATGCTCAAACACGTCTATTATCATCATCACCATACCTCATCATTCCTCATTCATGATTAAGGGCTAGGCCATCAAACATACCTACTATTTACCATATCACTTTGAGAACTTCAAGACACTTATTGTATCTTATTAATAAAAAACTTTCTCATGCTAAAGCTCATTATCTTTACCAAGCTTAATTATACATGTCTTCACTAAGACAAGAATAGGCTTTGTGAATACCTCAATATACTATGCTTCTCCACAAGATCACTTCTCAAACATAAATGGAAAACACAAATTGCAAAAATATCCCTCTTTGTCATTTATGTCAAACCACATTGATGGAAAACACACTTCAAGATGAAAATACTTTCAAAAAAAAACTTTTACATCAATCTAATCTCTCTCTCCCTTTGACATTAATGAAAATGGGTTTCTAAAACTATCATCTTGTCTTTTCACTCTCACATGATCATCCATATATACTCCATTGATCCTTATACTTGACCACTCATAGAACAAACAAGTTCCCCCTTTGTTCATGAATACTTCTCTTTAAGATTCTCAAGAGACCTAAGTTAGCTCCCCCTAACTCCATGATCCCTATAGATCAGGTCATCTGATTGTAAACATGTACATATATAATTATTACAAAAAATATCATACTTTGATTGAAGATAACATCACCCATGCATGGGATACCAATGATGATCACCAAACCTATCCAAACTAACTCATTATACCACCCTTTCTTGTCATGCAACACCTGCCCAAAAATCAATAAGCATTCACCATGCTTCCTCTTATAGATAAGTGTCTCCATGAAACCTAACAAAGACACCCCATTTAATAGAGGCTAGAACAAATTAAACTTAGAGGATGCCCACATCTACTCTCTTACCTCCTTGATCATCTTTCACTTATTACACTTATTGATTTCATTTAGACTACTTTTAAGATTATCAACCTTGTTTGACTCACTATCCTCAACATCCATTATGTTATACATCTCCTCAAATCTTGAAGCTTTCTTACTTTCCAAATAATTACCATTAGAATCTAATAATAGGGAATCTTAAAAGACTCATGATTAGATATAATAATTGATTATTTCTCTATTATAAAAATCAATCCATGTTCACTCTTGGGCCCAATATAATTTTCCCTTACTAACTTTGGTCTCCATACCCATGTTTGATATTTCTCATGAACTCTAGAATCTCCATATCTCTTAACATTACTTGAGAACCTACTTACTTCATTTGGACAAAATCTAAAAATGTGACCAATATTTTGACAACAAAAACAAATAACCTCACTCATACCTTCTGATTGATGAAGACTGTAAAATCCCTTTGACCAATTGCTTCTCCTCATATAATCTCTTGAATTATGACGAAAATGATGACAAATAAAATAATGGACATGAAAAGAATTGGTATACCTTATTGTATTGGTCTGTTTTATTAGTTTCTTCATTTTACCCTTCTTGTTTGCATCCTTATTAACTTGGTCTAACTTCTCATGATCCCTTTCAAACTTTCTCACCTTGAATATGAGATGCTTATGCTCAAATTTCAATGAATATAGCTCAGTCTACAATAGATCATATTAAAAATCCTTTAAACTCAACATTTCATTGGAAATCTCTACATTATCTTAAAAACCCTTGATGATATTCTCACTATCTTTCTCAACCTTAATTAACTTGAATGTGCGCTTCTCCAAATCTATTTTGAGTTTCTTAATTTCTTCTTCTCTTGAGCTTAGGATTGCAATTGCAACCCCTAACTGATCCTTGATGATATTATTTTTCCTTGTGGCATATTTTTCTGTGTCACCCTTAAAAGTACATATTTTATCCTTAAGTTCTTTTATCACAAATTTCAAATCTTGTTTTTCATTCCTTAGCTGCTTAGCCATTTTGTGCTTATGGGATCACATTCAAGATATCAATCATCCTCCAAAGGATATCTTATGATATCAATTATTATAAGCAAAACCACTAAGAGGGTAGGAGTGAATTAGTGTGAAAAAATTTCATTAAATTCCATTCATCACTATTTAATCATTCAAACTAGCATAGAGATATAATAATGCATAGAAAAGAAATCAGATAAACATAAAGCAAGATATCAATAAATGAACACCAAAGCTATGTGGGAAACCCTCATGGGGGATAAAAAACACTATCAAACCTATTGGTATATTTTCCTATGATAAATTAAATAATATTTAGGGAGGAACCAACCCCACAAGGATCTCTTACCCATACCAAGTCAAACACCCACTCAACTAGTCTTTAATAAGCTCCAACTTGTAAGGAGGATAGAACCCCCTAATTAATCAAGCACCAACTCAACCACCTCTTGAACAAGAACCCACTCAGATAAATACTCTAATTCCACATTGATATTATTTTATTATACAACTAATTATGGATACATTTCAATATTTCTCACAAATATACCTCTCACATAAGCACACAACTGCCCTTCTTCTCTTTCACTTAACTATCCCTCATAATATACACCGTGGATCAGCACAACATGATATCAAACCTTATTATCAATTATAGAACTGAAAATAATTAGGGACACATAATTTATCATATTTTATAAGCTCATGAAGCTCTCATAGGTCACTACTCACTTCCCTTCTTCTACTCATGTCTTCAATCTTAAGCATTTTTAGACATACCTCTCATACTTTGCATTTCTCAATAGAAATTTAGATACAAACATAATTTCATACCATATGATAATGTATCATCATCTCATGAACACATGTAATGTATTTATTTCCATCCTTACCCCTCTAGTATACTCCTTTTTATTGATATTCAATCAAGTCCTTTGCACAAGCATGACTAGACAAATAAGCCTAATTGCCTTGACTTGATACAAGTTACTTGCTCATCACCTTCAGAATTAATATTATAAATTTATGACCTATTAAAAATATATTTTTATGGTCTTCATTCCCTACCTATTACCATCCATTGGGTTCTTCTCTTTGCTTATATTCCCATGTTTCTAACTATTTCAAATAGACCAATTAAGCCTTGATTTTATACACATCACTTGATCTTACCCATATTGGTCATCCAAGGACATTAACAT